>JASANA010010148.1:0-14837 GCA_030248095.1 Ptycholaimellus sp. GST1_10
TGGGTGATGGAGTGGAGCCGCGACAGCAGTCGGTAGTGCTCCGGGCTTCTGGCGTTCTCCCAGTCGCAGTAGTAGAGCTCCAGGTGCGTCAGATGGGGAAGGCTCAGCAGGAGCTTCTGTAGCTCCGTGAATTCTATGCGGTAGCTGCAGTTGAGGGACAGCTTGGACAGGGTGGCCGGGAGCGGCGTGAGGACCATGTTCAGCTTGGCCGCTCTCAGGTTCGGGGTCAGCCTCAGTAGGCCTTCATACACCTCTCCCAGCTCCAGTCGTTGGAGCTTTCGGAGAACGCGAGTGTTCTTGGAAGAGGGTGCGCCGAGGCCCTCTATATGCTGGATGCCGAGCCTCTCCAGGTTCGGCAGGAGGAGGTCCCAGAGTGAGGGGCCTGAGAGGGGGGCATGGACTTCGGGAAGGCTCAGGTGCCGCAGGTTCGGCGTCAGCTCGCTCAGGTCCAGCATGTCCAGCTTATCCGAGTGCGCGAACTGCAGCATCACCAGCTGCGGCAGGGGCGTCGTCCATCCTCCATCGAAGTAGTGATGCCTATCAGAGCCTACTCGGATGAAGAGCTTCTTGAGCTGGTGAAGATTCTTGAAGCAGTGCCATTGGGCTGGAGAGGGCGCCATCTCTTGGCCGCCATAGATCTCCAGCGTCTGCAGATTGGGCGCCAGGTGTTCCACGGTGACTTCCGCCATCTCTGCGCACCGGAGGGCCTTGAGGTTGAGTTTTAGACACCCGCCCAACTTCCCTCGCCAGTAGGTGAGGTCCTTGAGGGTGTTGGGCAAGGCGTCCCAAACCCATGGCTTCATCCGCCGGAGCTGGAGCCTCTCCAGCACTTCCGCTGCCAGGAGGAATGGATGGAGGCAGCTGAAGAAGCCCTTGCCGTTGGTCGGCTGGCAGGCGATGTTCAGGTGGTTCAGAGTCTTCGTCATCTGCGGCAGCCTCCGAAACTCCGTTCTGGTGATCACCTGGAAGGACTTGTAGGGGAGGCAGTGCTCTTGTTCCTTCGTGATCGCCCAGCCTCCGCCTTCTCTGTTCTGGGGTCTCAGGCCCACAGTCTTCTGCAGGTCCAGGTCTCCCATGAACATGTGGTGTGGAATGTGAAGGCGGCAGGGGTGGCCCTTGGAGAGGCTGCGTAGAACGCGTCCGCCGATCTCCAAGACGTTGAGGACCCACCACATGCGGTCCCAGATGTCTTCCTCCTCTCCATCCTCTCTCTCTTCCTCCTCATCTCCTCTCCTCTCCTGGATCCGTGCGACCTCGTGGCCGCTTCCTCGTAGACCCGCGCGTGTCAGGGCGGTTCTTTCAAGGGGGAGAAGATTGGCGTTGAGTCGGTCGCCATGAGGTGAGGGAGGGAGGAGGCAGTGCATGCCGGGAGGTGGAGTAGGAGGCCGCTGACGGCGCCACTTGTCGTTCGTCCTGGGGCCTCGTCCTCGTCGTATGCTCAGGGAGTGCGCTCCTTCCTCGTCAGAGAAGTACAGCTCCCTCTCCTCTGACTCTTCGCTCTCCCCCGACTCTTCACCTTCCTCTTCACTCATCTTGGAGTCTCCCATGTCGGCGGGCGACCTTCCATTTCTGTCTCCATTCACGCCCACTCCCAGCATCAGCGCTGATCGTGTCAGTTCCTCCTCGTCGGCAGGCGCGGACTGGGCGGTGCCCATGAGGAGTTTTCCTGCTGGGGAGTGGAGGAGGATGAGTGTAGAGGTGAGAGTGGTGGCGTTCTGCAGTCCGTCGGCTAGGATGCAGGCGACGTCCTGGATGCCGAGGAGGAGGTCGACGTGGTAGTTGATGGCATGGTCCCTGGGCGGCATGTTGAGGATGTCCGGGTGCTGCTCATGTAGGCGGTCCCATTCCTCCTCTTCGAAGGCAGGGCCGATCAGCATGGCGGCGCTCACGTTGTTCTCCACAACCCACGCCACCAGCGTCGTCATGAATCCATTCTGCATCTCCAGCGTCAGCAGCGCCTGGTCCATCTCTATTCTCCTTCTCTCTCCTTCGCCGAAGACTCCAACGTTGATGGTCTTGCGGCCTCTGAGACGGAGACTGAGGGCGGTGGCGACTGCGCGAGTGACGGTGGTGAGTTGGGAGCCGGTGTCGAGCAGGCAGTTGGCTGCCTCTGAGAAGCTCCCGTCGCCAGAGTGAAGCTGTGCAGTGAAGTTCAGCATCAGCGGCGCCTTCCCATGCAGCTCACCTGTGGATGCTGTCATGGAAGACAACGATCGCTCCCTTGATGATTTTCCCTCCGACCTTTCATCATGCTCCTTTCTTCCCGTGTCTGAAGGGTGATGGGAAGGGGATTGGCCGGATTTCTCCATCTGTATTTTTGTGGCTGGAGGGGCAGAGGGGGCGTCGATGTTGGCGTTGCCGCTGGGCTCTTCGGCTTCTTGGCTTTGTCGCTTGTTCTGCGCCTTCTCTTCCACCTTCTTCTCCTCCGCTTCGTCCTTTCTCATCGTTTGCTTCTCGACGATCGCTACCGCCTCTCCTTTCTTCTTCACTCCCTTGTCTGACGACTGACTCCTTGATTTCTGCTCGTGTCGGGAAGAAATGTTTGGAGATGGAGAGTGTGAGCGGGAGGGGGTAGAGGATGGAGGTGGTGTGGAGGAGGTATCGGGTGTACTGGATGGGCTGCGGAGACTCCGTAGACTGCGAGGGCTGGTGGGGGTGCCGGAGCGGCTGTGGGCGCCATTGTTGCTCAGGCTGCTCTGGATGCCGGAGTCCGCGCGCTCCTTAGGTGATGGGCGCGGCGTCGTTGAGGAGGAGGAGGAGTTGCTGGATGCCGCTTGTTTGCTGCCCTTTTGTCAGGTGCTTTCCTTCCTCCGGGGCCTCGGCTTGGGAGAGGAGGATGGGTTGGAGGAATTTGGAGGATTGGATTGGAAGCAGAGGGCGGTGTGATGGGTCCGCTCTTGGCACACGTTGCAGACGTAGGGAGTTCTACAGGAGGGTGCCAAGTGTCCGCTTCCCAGGCAGCGATAGCAGCGGGCCCGCTTAGAGATCTGGTTCTTGCGGGCGGTGGGGGTGGTGTAGATGGTGCACTGGATGGGCATGTGCTTGTCGTCGCAGAAGGGGCAGAAGTCCTTCTTGTTGTTCTTGGACTTCTTCTTTTTCACGTCGCTCGTGGGCTGCGGCGACTGCTCTTCCAGAGCTTCCGTGTCCTTGGCAATTGCAGCTCCAGCCATGAGGAGGGAGGGGCCGGATTTGGATTTGCTGCCTCCTCGTTTGGATCGAGGAGGAAGCAGGGACTCTTGCAGACGCACGTTGTCCCCTTCTCGTTCCAGGAGGGGGATGAGATGATGGAGGGAGATTTGATGGGACTGAAGGGGGTACAGATGGTTGAGGAGTCTAGAGCGGATCTCGGTCGGCAGTCTCTCGAAGACGACGGGGGCAAGGTGCAGGAGCGTGGCGTCCGCCAGCTGGCACGTGTCTGTCAAGAAGTGGTACTTCGCTTTGAGGGTATCCACGAAGGATTTCAGGTTGGCTTGGGTGGCGCGAGGAAGATCTTGTATGTGCTCCTTCGCAGTGCTGATGAGCAGCGAAGGGTTGTTGAACTCCTGGTCGAGGTTGTTGAGGATGAGGTTCACGTTGTTGGGGTCGCCGGAGTAGAGGGTGAGGATGTTGGCCGCCTGTCCGCCCAATGCGTCCGCCAGCAGCAGCATCTGCTCCGTCGCTGTGATCGGAGTCTGCTGTACAATGTTATTCCAGAGGCTCTGCCAGCGGTTGTATTCCAGCGGGTTCCCTTGGAACTTCGGTAGCTGGAACTTTGGAAGGCTGGCCCTGGCCTGCTGGTGAACGAAGGCTGCGGCGATCTGCGTCATGGCCTCTCCCATCGAAGGTTCCCGTGCGCCCTGTGTCGGGGCCGCTTCGTAGTAGACGGGTCCTTGGGGTCCTTGGACCAGGTGAGGTTGAGGCGTGGCCACCTGCGCATACTGCTGCGGTGGAGGCACGAAGCCACACTGAGGCGGCTGCAGTAGGTGCGGGTGTGGCGGAGGAGCATGCTGTGGCGGAGCCAGCAGTGGAGGCTGGAGATGCGCTGGTGGTGGTGGCGGTCGCGTCCTTGGGGCTGGAGGAGGGTGATGGGGCGCCAGGGGGTCCGGCGGGGCCGTGGGCGGCTGGGTAGACTGAAGCTGCGCCTGTTGCAGGGCAGCTTGTCGTAGGGGCGGCTGAGGCTGCGTCTGCGGCGGAGCAGCTTGTCGCGGGGCCGGCTGAGGCTGCGTCTGCGGCGGAGCAGCTTGTCGCGGGGCCGGCTGAGGCTGCGTCTGCAGCGAAGCAGCTTGTTGCGGGGCCAGCTGAAGCTGCGCCTGCGGCGGGGCGGCCTGTTGCAGGGCCGGCTGTTGCCACGTGGGCGCCGGTCTTCCTCCTTCCCCCTCTCTCACTCCCTCTGGGAGGAAGACTGGAGGTGCCGGCGGGGGATCTCGCGGAGGCGGAGGAAGTTGTAGGGGGGCCGTCGATGGCCGCGGTGGGTGGGTGTGTCTGGCCTCTGCAGGCGCCGCTTCTGCCGTCCTTCGCCTCTCTGGAAGGAACGTTTCCACAGCCCTTCCCACCTGCCCTGGGTCCTCTTGGAACTGGGAGGGATGTGGGGGGCGAATGAGAGGCGTTTGTGTGGGGCAGAAGGGGATCTGAGCGTAGATCGGCGGCGCCTGGAACGGGGCCGGAGTTCGCGCCAATGCGGCCTGGTTCCAAGCTTGTCCTTGAAACTGGAGGTGTTGCTGCATTGGCGCATGGAGGTGCGTTCCTCCGACTGGGACTTGCGCCGGTAGAGATTGCGGCGCTTCTTGTGGAGGGTGGGCAGGCAGCTGAGTGGTCAGAGGTTGACGGGGCCATTGCTGCTGGTGCCACGGTTGTTGCAGCTGTTGTCGCTGGGTGGCGGGGGCCTGGTAGAAGATCCCCGGCGGAGGGACGGAGGATGGCCTTGGAGGAGGCCCAAGAGGAGGTCCGGGAGGCAATGGGATTGTCTCTCCTGGGTATCGGCAGGCATCGTCCCTCCAATCAGCTGGGAACTGGCTCCAGTGCGGCCCTTTCGCCGGACGGCCGTCTCCTCCAGCCTCATTCACTCTCCGCGCGGCTTCCAATTCTTGCGGGGTGTGTCCGCAGGCGGAGGCGAAGGAGGCGCTGACCTCCATGTCCTCCATGGTTCCGCCGTGCGGATGAGGAGTGGAGGGCCGGTAGGTGGAGGATGGAGGAGGTTCCGAACGGCGGCCCAGCTGTGCTGCAGGGTGGAGAGGCTTTCTCTCTCCGTAGGCGTAGAAGCCTTCTGGATGGGGCTCTGTGGGGGCCCTTGGATCTCCCGGCGGCAGTTGCGGCGGGGGAGATGAAGGCCGTTGCGGCGGCAGTGGCGGCGGTGCTTCCGCTGGTGGAAGACTCTTCTGACGTCCCTGTGACGTCTCCATCGGCATTGCCGGCTGTAGGCCGGGACTAGTCACCGAGTAGTAGTGGCCCTGAGGCCCGGCGATGGAGTAGTAGCAGCTCTGGAAGCTGCTGGCTGGCTGGCTTTGTAGCCCTTCGGCTGTGCGATGGTGGCGCTGGGGCCCTTTGGTTTGGCTGTGGCTCTGAGGCCCTTCGGCATACTCTTCTCCATGGTAGGAGGGCATGTGCTGCGTCGATTGGGCGCTGTCCACCAACTGCATCGGCTGGGTGGCCTAGCTTGTTTGGCTGGGCGGCGCCGGAGGAGCCAGCCTCACCTGGCTCACCGGCAGTGCTAGCTGCTGCTGACTGGAGGGCAGAGCCAATTGCTGGTCCGTCGGCTGGGAGGATGGTAGGGGGGCCGCGGATAATGCCAGTAGCTCCTGGCTGGCTGGCAGCGCTAGGGGTTGGTGACGTTGTGCCGCTTCCAGGCCCTCTGACGGCGGGGAGGAGAGACTCCCCACTGCCCGTGCCAGGGCGACGTGGGTTTGGTAGAGTTGGGAGAGTTGTGCTAGGGAGGGCTGAAGCCGTGGGTCCTGCGGAGCCATGTGTTTGATGTTTCCGCCCAGCACCGCGATGGCTTGCTCGCAGTGTCTCAGGTTCGTCGAAAGCTGTTGATGCTCTCCCGACGCTTTGCTTTCTTGATGCTTGCTTTCTTGGCGGCTTGGCTGGCTCTGGCGGGACTCCGTAGACTGGGAGAGGCTGTGCGATGGGAACTCCGTGGCCGTACGCCACTGGCTGCATGATGAAGGCGCTGTAGGCAGTTCCGCCGTGGTTGAAGAAGGCGCTTCCTCTGAGGCTGGTGTCGGGTTGCGGGGGTTGGAGGTGGTGAGGGGTCGCTGGAAGGAAGTTGGGGTGAAGAGCTGCAGTGAGGGCGTCTGAATTGGCTTGGATGGCGGCGGCGGCGTTGAAGCCGAGAAACCAAGCGCACCGCAGACGGTGTTGTAGATGTCCATGCAGTTCCGCTGGATCTGCGGCAGCGTCTCCGGGGACTGGTACGGGACCATCTGCAGGATGATGGCAACGTTGTTGGGGTGGAAAATGCCCTGCATCAGCAGCTGATGCAGAACAGGAATCCATGGCGATCCCTTGCCCAGCTTTGGACAGCAGTTGCGGCAGAGGTAGCTAGAGCCGGTGTTGTCCAGGAAGAAGGAGCAGAGCTCCGCGATGTTGAGGATCTGGTTCCCTCGCAGGTCTTGCTCCAGACGCGCGCTGGCGCAGTCGAAGCAGAAGGCGGATGTATTTATTTCTGATGACAAATATGTATCTCACATCACAAAGGTATTCAATGGAGCTTGGGGTACAGGCCAGTAGTGTCTTATTAGTTTAAGCATTTCAGTGAACACAAGGGGTCCCTTAGTCTGGCCAATGTGGCGCCTGAACATGAAGGAGTATAGATGTCCAGGGAGGCAAAGCTGCACTACTTTGTAGACAAGCTGACGGTCATCATGGGCCAACTGGACATGAAGGAAGAGCATTGCATGTGCATCATCGAGGAGCACCAATACCAGCTGCTCATGCAGATATTCAACATGAGCCTCACCAATGGACTCCGCGCCCTCACAGGTTGCCAGGACCTGGCCGCCAAAGTCCAAGGCTCTGCGATCTACGTCTCCCAATGCATCAAGGCAGAAGTGGCTACCAATGTTGGGTATTTTTTTATTTGGGGGCTACCTGTAAAGTTACTGATACTGTTATTTTCGAAAATTCTCTAACTGCTAAAAATAGCTAAATGGATACTATATGAAATAACTGTATTAGCAACATTTATATAGCCGATTGCTGGGGCAACTGTTATTCTACCAGCAATCGGCTATATAAATGTTGCTAATACGGCTACGCAACTGATATTCTACCAGCAATCTGCTATATAAATGTTGTTATGTTGCTATTTTTTAATGAAATTTTCGAAATATTCCAAATGTTCCCATTTTCAGCACTCGCATAGCTTCGGGACTAGGGAGCCTCCCCCGTCCCTATGTTATAACATAGGGAGCCTCCCCCGTCCCTGTGTTGAAGCATAGGGAGGCTCCCCCCTCCCTATGTTATAACATAGGAAGCCTCCCCCGTCCCTGTGTTGAAGCATAGGGAGGCTCCCCCCTCCCTATGTTATAACATAGGGAGCCTCCCCTGTCCCTGTGTTGAGGCATAGATAGGCTCCCCCCTCCCTATGTTATAACATAGGGAGCCTCCCCCGTCCCTGTGTTGAGGCTTAGATAGGCTCCCCCTCCCTATGTTCTAACATATTGAGCCTCCCCCGTCCCTGTGTTGAAGCATAGGGAGGCTCCCCCCTCCCTATGTTATAACATAGGGAGCCGCCCTCGTCCCTGTGTTGAGGCATAGATAGGCTCCCCCCTCCCTATGTTATAACATAGGGAGCCTCCCCCGTCCCTGTGTTGAGGCATAGATAGGCTCCCCCCTCCCTATGTTATAACATAGGGAGCCTCCCCCGTCCCTGTGTTGAAGCATGGGGAGGCTCCCCCCTCCCTATGTTATAACATAGGGAGCCGCCCTCATCCCTATGTTGAAGCATAGGGAGGTTCCCCCTCCCTATGTTATAACATTAACCACAGGCTTGCGAAAGGCCTCGGGGAATTCATGGCACACTTTCTGCTCCTCTCTGCAACCAAGACACACATCTAATTTTGATTAAAAAAGCCTTAATAAAAAATTATATATTTAGCCGTTGGACCAAATCCCCAACGGATAAGTTACGGTTACTGGTATTTTTTCAACTTCCTCAAAACTGGCTAATATACGTCTATATACGGATATTATATATTTAATCGTATTAGCCGTACCCAACATTGGTGGCTACCGCCTTCCCCTTCCACCAGCTCAAAGGCGAGGACAAGTGCTACGTATTCATGCCTGTCAAACTCTGCTCCGGCAAGATCCTCTTCCTACCCGATGGAGTTGGCGTGGACCTGGTCCATCTTAGCCCACTCATTGACTGTGACTTGGTGAGCCAGTTCCAGTTCGTTGGCCCCGTCTCCAAGGAGGACACTGCCGCCTTCTTCCAACAGTTCACCCATGGCACCTTCGTAACCTACCTCCAAACACCCTTCCTCCAGCACCTCATTCCCAACATCACATACGACTCTCCCATGCTCTTCAACGCCCGTCTGATGCCCCCATTTTCCACCCTTGCCACATATTCCTCCAACATACCTGTGTTGAAGTGCAAACTCACCATTCTCGTCAACTACACCAGCCACTTCTCCATGGACCCCAGTGGAGTAGTGCAGGGCATTGAAGCCTATGGACATGTCATAGGAGGAGTGATAGGAGTGATCTACAATGGCACCGAGGGGCTGGTCAAGACGACTTGGCACGGCATCAACAACCGTGGCACCTCCATTGTCAAGCCCGTTGTCACTGTCATCAGCATCATCCTCGCCCTCATCGCCATCGTCGCCATCATCATCCTCGTCATCTGGGCCTCCCAGTACACAGACTGGGGAAGAAAGGCGAAGGAGAAGGTGGATGAAGTTGGTCGGTGACTGCAAACTTCAGCGACAGAGCGCTGCCCATCCTGGATGCCCTTCACTGGGAAGGCTCCAGTGGAGGTGATGCGGGAGACAATGACACCGATGATGGAGCTTCCACGCTCTGTCTGAGCGCTCCGTCACCCTGGATGCTGGAGAAGGAGTCGCCTAATACCTTGATGGATCCACGGAAAGCCTCACCCCAGCATCCTGGCAGAAGACTCTCGACGAGGAAGCCAAGCGGGAACTGAAGTGAGAGGAAGCAGCCAAGCTCAACGCTCCAACTCCAACGTCTCCTGGCACCTGCCCAACAAGGACATGCGTCAACTCCGCCACAGCGAGAGATCCAGCCAACATCGCTCCCTCTCCCACACATCCTCCTTCAACTAGCCCCCCACTATCTCTCTCTTGTACCCCTTCAGCATATACTAACACTCCCCCTCCTTTATCATTTGGTGACGTGATCTGGAGTGATGAAAGATCTCCCCTACCGATGGCCAAAGCAGCCAAGGCCGTGGGAGGCTGTGAAGTGCACCGCTCTATGACGTAGTGGGAGATGAATGAAGGCGTGGTGCCCAGAACCTGCTCTGGCTTCCCTTCCCTTTAATCGCCCCCCCCCCCCCCTCCGTCTCCAGTTAACCTTGCCCCACTCCTCTTTCCTACTGCTACATCTGCGCAGCCCATGCTGAAGGAGAGAATGAGTCAATGTCTAAGCTGCTAAGCTCTGCAGAATAATGCACAAACAAAGGCAAACGCAAAGACCCAAGAGCAGAACCAAGAAAAACCCCAAAAACACACAACACTTCCTGGTTTTTCAACAAAAATGGCTGATATTTTGCACAAAAGTCCATCTAGGTATTGGCTTTATACTATTCTTTGGGCTTTAAGAAATATTTGAAGTTTCCAATAAAAATAGGAATTTTGATGTTTCAGAATTAAAAAGTCATAAAATACTTGTTTATCAAGCAAATAGCTGAAATTTGCTTACAGCCAGTGATGTGCACAGGAAACAATAGGCCCACACAGAAACAATGTAACAATCACAAAACGGAAAAAAAATCGCATATTGTTTCGTTTTTTTCGTGTCTGTTGTTTTTCTGTGTCACAAAAGACACGACATGAAAAATTCCAAATTTGTATTGTTTCCGTGTGCTCACTCAGGTGTCCTTGCCTCCAGGCCAGAGGGCCAGTTTTTTTCTTCCCACCTCCGTTGTTGTAGCGCTTATCCAATGTTACTCTGATGGAATGCATGACTTTTCTGCCTTCTCCTTCTCATACCTTTCATGCTGTCATGTTGGTTGGACGTAGCCAGTCTGAAGGAGCTTGGCCCGCTCCCCGGCATCTGTCCCCTCTCTGGCGAAAGGAACCCGTACAAGGCAAACCACTACACCTCATCCACCTCACCTCAACCTCCGGACCCTCCTGAGTCACCTCCACTCATGGCAGAACAGATTCGCCAGCGCCTCCGGGAAGGGAAGAAGCACCAGAGAGATCTGGAAGTGCTGCCGCCGACGAACATCCACTTCCAGCTCTGCCCTCAACACCACAATGAAGGCTTCCCTTCATCCTCCCCGCCTACACCCACGACTGCTCCGTCTACACCAAGCCCTTGCCACGCACCTACCACACCATGGACCTCTACCTTCCAAAACCCTCAGGACCTAGCATTCCTGTTGCTCAATGCATGCTGAAGATACTCACTACTACCACGAGGAACAACATCATCACCCACTTACTCGACTGGGGTCTCATCAATCGAGTGGAGTGGAAGCCTGTGCCTGCCAATGAGTGCCTGACTGCGTGGAAGCTAAAGAAGTACCGCGGAGTGTAGCTGGTGAAATTGGATGACAAGGTCTACTCCACGAACCAGGAGGAAGAGTACGGATGGCCCTGCTGCTTCAAGACCTTCTACTACTACACCACCAATCTCATCATCCACAAGAGATCAGTCTACGCCTCCAACCGAGCGTTGACCTCTAACCTTGGAGGTATGGAAGGATGCAACGTGGACAAGGATAGCTTCGCGCAGGCCACGTACACCATCGTCTGGGACGACGACCCCATCTTCTCCTACTGCCCCTTCTCTCACTACGGCTCCTACAGCGGTGACATCATGGGTGACTGCATTCGCATTGCCAAACTCTCCACCTCCTTCTCCACCTACAGCCCACCTCCCGACTTCCCCTATAACAAACCAGAGCTCGGTTGTCTGCCCGCCAACGTGCTTCTATCCCATGAAGGAGGAGTGCTTCGCATCAACTACAAGAAAAAAAAGAAGGTGGAGTATCCAAAACCCTGTGGAGAATCCAGCAACCCTCATCGCCCTCTCTCAGCTCAATCAGCCCAGAGCCAAGACTGGAAAGAAGTGGAGGAGTGGAGAAAAATGCAGAGACAACGAGAGAAGCGATCCGCCTCCACTGCCACTCCCATCCATCCCCATCCTCCTCCTCCCACCTCCTCACCCCTCCCCTCAGACCCAGACAGAAGAAGCAAGACCCTGGCGAACCAGCCGAGGAGCTTGCCTTGGGACCTGGACAAGGACGCCAGGACTGCCCTCATCCATGACCTCCTCCACCGCATAGAAGACTGGGTGAACCTACATGATCCAGGTGAGGCAAAGCTGCACTACATTGTAGACAAGCTGACGGTCATCATGGGCCAACTGGACATGAAGGAAGAGCATTGCATGTGCATCATCGAGGAGCACCAATACCAGCTGCTCATGCAGATATTCAACATGAGCCCCACCAATGGACTCCGCGCCCTCACAGGTTGCCAGGACCTGGCCGCCAAAGTCCAAGGCTCTGCGATCTACGTCTCCCAATGCATCAAGGCAGAAGTGGCTACCATGTTCCCCTTCCACCAGCTCAAAGGCGAGGACAAGTGCTACGTATTCATGCCTGTCAAACTCTGCTCCAGCAAGATCCTCTTCCTACCCGACGGAGTTGGCGTGGACCTGGTCCATCACAGCCCACTCATTGACTGTGACTTGGTGAGCCAGTTCCAGTTCATTGGCCCCGTCTCCAAGGAGGACACTGCCACCTTCTTCCAACAGTTCACCCATGGCACCTTTGCAACCTACCTCCAAACACCCTTCCTCCAGCACCTCATTCCCAACATCACATACGACTCTCCCATGCTCTTCAATGCCCATCTGATGCCCCCATTTTCCGCCCTTGCCACCTATTCCTCCAACATACCTGTGTTCAAGTGCAAACTCACCATTCTCGTCAACTACACCAGCCACTTCTCCATGGACCCCAGTGGAGTAGTGCAGGGCATTGAAGCCTATGGACATGTCATAGGAGGAGTGATAGGAGTGATCTACAATGGCACCCAGGGGCTGGCCAAGACGACTTGGCATGGCATCAACAACCTTGGCACCTCCGTTGTCAAGCCCATTGTCACTGTCATCAGCATCATCCTCGCCCTCATCGCCATCGTCGCCATCATCATCCTCTTCATCTGGGCCTCCCAGTACACAGACTGGGGAAGAAAGGCGAAGGAGAAGGTGGATGAAGTTGGTCGGTGACTGCAAACTTCAGCGACAGAGTGCCGCCCATCCTGGATGCCCTTCACTGGGAAGGCTCCAGTGGAGGTGATATGGGAGACAATGACACCGATGATGGAGCTTCCACGCACTCTGTCTGAGCGCTCCGTCACCCTGGATGCCGGAGAAGGAATCGCCTACTACCTTGATGGCTCTACGGAAAGCCTCACCCCAGCATCCTGGCAGAAGACTCTCGACGAGGAAGCCGAGCGGGAACTGAAGTGAGAGGAAGCAGCCGAGCGCAACGCTCCAACTCCAACGTCTCCTGGCACCTGCCCAACAAGGACATGCGTCAACTCTGCCACAGCAAGAGATCCAACCAACGTTGCTCCCTCTCCCACACATCCTCCTTCAACTAGCCCCCCACTATCTCTCTCTTGTACCCCTTCAGCAGATACTAACACTCCCCTCCTTTATCATTTGGTGACGTGATCTGGAGTGATGAAAGATCTCCCCTACCAATGGCCGAAGCAGCCAAGGCCGTGGGAGGCTGTGAAGTGCACCGCTCTATGACGTAGCAGGAGATGAATGAAGGCGTTGTGCCCAGAACCTGCTCTGGCTTCCCTTCCCTTTAATCGCCCCCCCCCCCCCTCCGTCTCCAGCTAACCTTGCCCCACTCCTCTTTCCTACTGCTACATCTGCTCAGCCCATGCTGAAGGAGAGAATGAGTCAATGTCTAAGCTGCTAAGCTCTGCAGAATAATGCACACTTCCTGGTTTTTGAACAAAATTGGCTGAAATTTCGCATGAAGATCCGCCTAAGTTATGGCTTAGAACCTTTATCAGGGTTTTGCAAAAATTTTGTTCTTGCCCAAAACTCACTATTTTGATGTTTCAAAATACAAAAATTCATATCTTCCTGGTTTTTCAACAAAATTGGCTGATACAATTGCACAATTGCACAAAAGTCCATCTAGGTATTGGCTTTATACTATTCGTTGGGCTTTGGGAAATATTTGAAGTTTCCAATAAAAATAGGAATTTAGATGTTTCAAAATTTAAAAAGTCATAAAATACTTGTTTATCAAGCAAATAGCTGAAATTTGCTCACAGCCAGTGATGTGCACACGAAACAATAGGCCCACACAGAAACAATGAAACAATCACAAAACGGAAAAAAAATCGCATATTGTTTCGTTTTTTTCGTGTCTGTTGTTTTTCTGTGTCACAAAAGACACGACACGAAAAATTCCAAATTTGTATTGTTTCCGTGTGCTCACTCAGGTGTCCTTGCCTCCAGGCCAGAGGGCCAGTTTTTTTCTTCCCACCTCCGTTGTTGTAGCGCTTATCCAAGGTTACTCTGATGGAATGCATGACTTTTCTGCCTTCTCCTTCTCATACCTTTCATGCTGTCATGTTGGTTGTTGACTACCTCCCCTTTTTGGCTGCTATATTGGCACCATTCTCATTTAAATGCTCGCATTTTGGGCGGGAAATCAATGTTGCATTGGCTACTTGGGTAAATAGTTTTTGCCCAGCACTCCCGCTTCTACACACTGCAACTGCAACTGCGCGTTTCCTTGCAACATGGTAAGATGTGCCTGAATGAAGGAAGCGTGGCTGAGCTGAGCAAGGGCTTCATTGCGTCACTGTGTGAGTGAAGCAGCTGTGTAGATATGGGAAAGAGACGTGGTAACAAAGCCTGGTCTGCCTTGCCGAACGGGTGGATTGACACAATCCATGATGGACGTGTGTTCATCTGTCGAGCGCCTCTACCGACTGGCATCAAATGCCCCTTCGAAGTCAAAGGAAACCTTCAGAGCCTAGAGCTGCACTGGAAGAAGGAGCATGCCAACCACTACCCATAATAATGGCAGCGCTTCAACACCACCTACAATAGCCTCATTCACCCCTCCTCTCTCTTCCAAAAGCTGGCTCTTGCTATCCTCTCCCTACCATCTCCCTACCATCTGAGTCACAGCTTGACAATATTACTTAGAACAGAGGCAGCGCATCTTGGCGACAGGCGAGAATACCTTGTTAATGAAATCAGCTGAAATTTGACCTGCATATTCATCTACGTGGTATCATAAAGCTGTTATGAGGAATTTACGAAATATTTATTTTTTTTCCCTATTTATGACAAAAAGCCTAAAATTTTGATGATTCAAAAATTGGTACAATCACAAATCTATGGTTTTTCAATGAAATCTGCTGAATTTTGGTATGAAGATCCGTCTGTGTGGTATCCTCAAGCAAGGCCGCGTATCTCTTGGCAACAGCCAAGAATAACTTGTTATTCTTAGATCAACATTCAAATAGAGTGCAATGTACAAGTTAGTTATGTTTTATTCTGTGTCGTTATGGCTGATTGGTTCAAAATAAAAAAATCAGAAAACAATAAAATAATAAGTTATAGTTAACTTGCGTCAACAATGGCCCACAACTATCATGGTGATGTTAAGGAGG
>JASANA010010149.1:0-85470 GCA_030248095.1 Ptycholaimellus sp. GST1_10
AAAAAGTGAGATTCCAGATTTGAAAAATGAAGTTTCTTTGATTCGAATGAATTTATGCCGCAGTCCACGGCAATTTAGTCTCATCTCTGTGCCCAAGCCGTTTCCCAAAAAATGGTTTTGTTGACCTGATATGGTCACTTTTGTAAAATGCACTTTTTTGGGCCTTTGAAACCTGCAATTTCAGTTTTTTGAAAATTTTGTTTAAGAAATTTCAGATAATTGTGGATAATTATATATCAATCGAAAGGTAATTAGGAGACAAAAAAGGTGGTGTACTCCATTTTTGGCATAAATTATTCCGAAAAGCGTAATTTTGAAAAATCGAAAATTTCTGTTTTTCAATTTTGGCACAAAAAAACTGATAGCTCAAATTTGAGTGGATTTGCCAAGGGGTGGACCATAACCACGTTAAAATTCAGGTTCTTGTGGTCATTTTTATATATAACACGCCTGGTTTCGGTTTGTTAGAATCAGGAATTTTTTCGATTGAAAATTTGCACTCAACATTTGGCCCTATGTTAAAGCATAGGCAAAAATTTTCGGAAAAAAATTTTTGTCTCAGATTTCTATTTTTACTGCCAAAATATCTTGTTTAGGCTCCAATACACCTTAGTGTATCATTGGTTTCTTTTGTTTTAGTTCAAAATATGTCAATACTGAATCAACTATTTCCTATGCTGGAGCATAGGCCATATTGGGCTTCTTTCCCATTTTAGAAGTTTTTGGGTCATTCCTCAACCTAATCTCCACCAATTTCAACAAACTTTTTTCACAGAAAGCCCAAATGCTTTGTCATTATTATGTTCCCAAAATAAGGTGTGTAAACTGCACACAGGTTGCACGGCACTTAATTATTTTAGCACACACCTATTAGACTACAAACAGCTTTTGGTAACATAATTCAGTGCCATAACACCTCTGTTCATTATTAATAGCTGTAGCTGGTCTCAATTGAAGCAAAATGTTTCTGAGGTTTCTGTGAAAAAAAGTTTGTGGAAATTGGTGGAGATTAGGTTGAGTTATGACCCAAAAACTTCTAAAATGGGAAAGAAGCCCAATATGGCCTATGCTTAAGCATGGGAGATAGTTGATTCAGTATTGACATATTTTGAACTAAAACAAAAGAAACCAATGATACACTAAGGTGTATTGGAGCCTAAACAAGATATTTTGGCAGTAAAAATAGAAATCTGAGACAAAAAATTTTTTCCGAAAATTTTGCCTATGCTTTAACATAGGGCCAAATGTTGAGTGCAAATTTTCAATCGAAAAATTCCTGATTCTAACAAACCGAAACCAGGCGTGTTATATATAAAAATGACCACAAGAACCTGAATTTTAACGTGGTTATGGTCCACCCCTTGGCAAATCCACTCAAATTTGAGCTATCAGTTTTTTTGTGCCAAAATTGAAAAACAGAAATTTTCGATTTTTCAAAATTACGCTTTTCGGAATAATTTATGCCAAAAATGGAGTACACCACCTTTTTTGTCTCCTAATTACCTTTCGATTGATATATAATTATCCACAATTATCTGAAATTTCTTAAACCAAATTTTCAAAAAACTGAAATTGCAGGTTTCAAAGGCCCAAAAAAGTGCATTTTACAAAAGTGGCCATATTAGGTCAACTTATTCGTTTTTTGGGAAACGACTGGTGGCACAGAGATGAGAACGAAATTACCTTGGATGGTGGCACAAATCGGAGAAAATTTTTTTTCAAATCTGGAATACCCCATTTATAGACTATCTCGAGTCTATCAGATTCTGCGTCTTAATCAACGCTGCTTTGCTTTGCGGTAAAAAAAACGAAAACGGAATATAGCCTACCGTTAAAAATATATGTGGCTTTTGTTTAAAAATATTCTTAGCAATCTTCTCGTTTCACTAAACTCACAGTACTGGCCGAATATCGTTTGGAAGGTGACAGAAAGAAGACATTGAAATATGTATCTGACAAACCAACTATTAAGATGCCAATTCTGGAGTATCAATGTTTATTTGATCAAAATTTCCCTTCTCGATGCTCAAACGCGCGCCTTTGCAGGGACTCCTGACAGGAGCAGAGCAGGGTAGGCTCAGCGAACGCAGTGGCCAGTGTGTGGGAGGCGGAAAAAGCGGGAAGATGGAGGCGAAGGCTGTGTCGGGGCCGCCGCGGAAGAAGGGACGACCCCGAAAAATCGCCCAATCCACCACCACCGGAGGACCTTCCGCCAAAAAGCACTGCTCCTCACATCCATCGCCTACACCCACTCCTTCTCCCCACCCTCAGGCCGCCTCCCAGCCCAGTTCCAGCTCTTCTGGGTTCCCCTTTTTGCCCTTTTGATGGAGAAAGGCTTGGCGCTAGCAGGAAGGCATTAATGACCTTTTTATAGACAGAAGGCTGGTCAATTCATGCGCCCATGATGCTAGAAAGGCATAGGAAGAAAGGGAGGAGCTTAGCCAGGGAGGGAGAGGGGGAGAGAAAGGCAAGCATGACGTTGGCAGGAATGAGGTGTCGGTGGTGTGGAAGAAGCGGGTGGAGGAGGCGTGGTCCGTGGTGGCCGGGGACTACGATGCTCGTCGTCTCTCCGCCCTGCCTCATCTGCTGCGTCAACGGGACGAAGAACTGGAGGAGCACCTCCCCGACCGCTACATGACGCCCGCCAATCCCGTCTCCCTCAACTTCGCCCAGGCCCCGCAGCCTGAGCCGGGCTCCAAATGGGTGCCTCCATTTTCACCCCATTCCTGCCCTATGGCTGTGTCTAATAAATTGGAAGAGGAGGTAATTGAGGCGGTGGACAAGGGCTTTGTGAGGGGCAGCTCGGGCACGCGGTGCCAAGTACGCAGCATGCCGCCTATTCGCAGCATCCCCAAGGTCATGGCCTGGCTGCCGGTCCCGCACAACGTCTGCGAGGAGGACAGCGAGGCTCTCACCCACCTCCCGGCGGGCACCGAGACCGACGAGGCATTCGTTCAGGAGCTCATCAGCCACTACAACTATCATGTACCTTCTGGCTTCTTTCTACTCGTCGCCTGATCTGGGGCTATTTTCCAGGTCCACGGCTCCGGCTACTCCAACGGGGACTTCATCAACGACCAGCTCCTCTTCCGCCTCCTCCACGATCTGCAGAAGGCTCAGGCTGCTCGACTCGGTGCACATCATCAAAGGCTGGTAGCTGGCAATAAATGGAGGCCTGGATTGAGGCACGGCTTCGCACGTGGGCGTCCAGCTGCCCAAGGAGGCCTTCGAGGCCGTGGCAGCGCTCTTCCCGGACAAGGGCACCGCCAAGTGCCTGCAGAGGAGCAAGTCTCCTCTCCTCCCTTGTGTGGGCTAATAACGAGGGCTGATGGGTGTCTGAAGGTACGCAGACCTGCTGGCCCGCTACGCCTCGGAGGAGAGTCGGGAGGTGCTGGCGGAGAATATGGCGGGGGACGTGGATGGGGAGATGCCGGAGCCCCTGTCGGCTGACAAGGCTCTGCACACCTTCGCCAACCTCTTCTGCGAGCAGTGCCTCATCTACGACTGCTTCCTGCATGGTGGAGGATTGTTCGCAGTGTTGCTAGAGAGAGGCTACAAAAAGGTCTTGAGGGAATGAGCCGAAAGTGCCGCTGCGGAACCGGAAAGTGGGCGCCAAGGAGCTGGAGGACTATAGGCGGGAGAATCCGGACACGCCATGCTCCCCCAACTGTCATCTTTTGCCTCATTTACAGGCTTGTTTTTCGTACATCGTCTGCATTCATATTATTCATTTCATAAAATATGAAAAATTAATGAAAATTGAAATTATTGAAAAATTAATAAAAAAATATGAAAATTGTCAGAATTTTTTCCAGGCAGCGGAAGTCTCGGGATCACCCGGCAAACGGCGCAACAAATCCGGCAGCCTCAACGTCCAGCCGCCAAGTTTCATCGCTCTTGATTCCTATTCAGTTTGTCGCAGGCCAAGCTTGGGTGCAGAGAAGGAAGGCGGAGAGTGGAGCAACCAGGACATCACCATGTTCCGCGTCATGCGCGGCATCTACGGCTCCGACTACTGCGCCATCACCCGCGCCATGCTTGCCGACCATCTCACCTGTCGACAGGTTTCTCCTCCTTCCACCTCCTCCAACCCCCAGAAGGAAGGCGGAGAGTGGAGCAACCAGGACATCACCATGTTCCGCGTCATGCGCGGCATCTACGGCTCCGACTACTGCGCCATCACCCGCGCCATGCTTGCCGACCATCTCACCTGTCGACAGGTTTCTGCTCCTTCCACCTCCTCCAACCCCCAGAAGGAAGGCGGAGAGTGGAGCAACCAGGACATCACCATGTTCCGTGTCATGCGCGGCATCTACGGCTCCGACTACTGCGCCATCACCCGCGCCATGCTTGCCGACCATCTCACCTGTCGACAGGTTTCTGCTCCTTCCACCTCCTCCAACCCCCAGAAGGAAGGCGGAGAGTGGAGCAACCAGGACATCACCATGTTCCGCGTCATGCGCGGCATCTACGGCTCCGACTACTGCGCCATCACCCGCGCCATGCTTGCCGACCATCTCACCTGTCGACAGGTTTCTGCTCCTTCCACCTCCTCCAACCCCCAGAAGGAAGGCGGAGAGTGGAGCAACCAGGACATCACCATGTTCCGCGTCATGCGCGGCATCTACGGCTCCGACTACTGCGCCATCACCCGCGCCATGCTTGCCGACCATCTCACCTGTCGACAGGTTTCTGCTCCTTCCACCTCCTCCAACCCCCAGAAGGAAGGCGGAGAGTGGAGCAACCAGGACATCACCATGTTCCGCGTCATGCGCGGCATCTACGGCTCCGACTACTGCGCCATCACCCGCGCCATGCTTGCCGACCATCTCACCTGTCGACAGGTTTCTGCTCCTTCCACCTCCTCCAACCCCCAGAAGGAAGGCGGAGAGTGGAGCAACCAGGACATCACCATGTTCCGCGTCATGCGCGGCATCTACGGCTCCGACTACTGCGCCATCACCCGCGCCATGCTTGCCGACCATCTCACCTGTCGACAGGTTTCTGCTCCTTCCACCTCCTCCAACCCCCAGAAGGAAGGCGGAGAGTGGAGCAACCAGGACATCACCATGTTCCGCGTCATGCGCGGCATCTACGGCTCCGACTACTGCGCCATCACCCGCGCCATGCTTGCCGACCATCTCACCTGTCGACAGGTTTCTGCTCCTTCCACCTCCTCCAACCCCCAGAAGGAAGGCGGAGAGTGGAGCAACCAGGACATCACCATGTTCCGCGTCATGCGCGGCATCTACGGCTCCGACTACTGCGCCATCACCCGCGCCATGCTTGCCGACCATCTCACCTGTCGACAGGTTTCTGCTCCTTCCACCTCCTCCAACCCCCAGAAGGGAAGGCGGAGAGTGGAGCAACCAGGACATCACCATGTTCCGCGTCATGCGCGGCATCTACGGCTCCGACTACTGCGCCATCACCCGTGCCATGCTTGCCGACCATCTCACCTGTCGACAGGTTTCTGCTCCTTCCACCTCCTCCAACCCCCAGAAGGAAGGCGGAGAGTGGAGCAACCAGGACATCACCATGTTCCGCGTCATGCGCGGCATCTACGGCTCCGACTACTGCGCCATCACCCGCGCCATGCTTGCCGACCATCTCACCTGTCGACAGGTTTCTGCTCCTTCCACCTCCTCCAACCCCCCCCCTTCCCTGCACATTCCATTT
Source organism: Ptycholaimellus sp. GST1_10 (assembly GCA_030248095.1). Taxonomy (NCBI): domain Eukaryota; kingdom Metazoa; phylum Nematoda; class Chromadorea; order Chromadorida; family Chromadoridae; genus Ptycholaimellus; species Ptycholaimellus sp. GST1_10. The sequence goes on from JASANA010010149.1 coordinate 5,680, forward strand.
GAAGGTAGCAGAGTTTGCGAAGAACGAAGGCCCCGTCTCCCCGCTCGGCAACACCGGCAGTCCGCCCAACAAGTCTGCGCGTCGACGTTTCACCTCCTTCCTGTCCTCCATCTAGGCAGTGAGAGGAAATGCTGGGTAGGTGGACGCAGCCAGGGAGATGCTCATCATCGTTTCCGACTCATGAAGTGGGCCCGAGAAGACTCCGCCGGACAGGTCTCAATTTTCTCCTCCTTCTTCCCCTCTTCCTCCTCCTGGAAGGAGACAGTCCAGGAGTGGTGTTGTAGGTAACGAACCAGCACCCCTACCGTCCCTGCAGCCACCCCCCGGGCGAGAAGTGCACGCCAGAAAACTGCCGCTGTCAAGCGCTGCACGTGCCCTGCATGAAGTTCTGCCAGGTCAGCCCCTGCCTACGGTGATAGGAGAGGGATGGAAAGTGGGGTTGCAGTGCGGGGAGAAGGAGCTGTGCAGCAACAGGTTCCCCGGCTGTCGCTGCAAGGCCCACTGCGCCACCAAGCAGTGCCCCTGCTTCTTCGCCTACAGGGAATGTGATCCGGACCTCTGCTCCTCCTGTGGCGCCTGTATCCTTTACTCCTCTTACCCCATTCCTCTTCTCTGACTCATTCATTGGGTTGAAGGCGAGCTGGACAAGCGAGACATCAGCTGCAAGAACGTCAACATCCAGCGCGGCTGGGGCAAGGTTCTACTGGCTAGCTGCTGGAAGGAAGAGAAAAGAAGGAAGAAGGCATTGACAGAAGCTGCTGCAAGGGCCAAGCGATGTGGCTGGCTGGGGCATGTTCCTGGGGGAGTCGGTGTCGAAGGGCGGGTTCATTTCGGAGTACTGCGGGGAAGTGATCAGCCAGGAGGAGGCCGACCGACGCGGCAAAATCTACGATCGCGTCGGCTGCAGCTATCTCTTCAACCTCAACAGCGAGCAGGCTAGATTTTTCAGCCCCTCCCTGTCTGCTCCTAAGTTTCCTCTACGAGCTTGCTGGTTGAGGCCGTGGATGCCACTCGGAAGGGGAACCAGATTCGCTTCGCCAACCACTCCAGCTACCCCAATTGTGCCACCAAAGTTCTCTTTCTTATGCTGCTCCATTCCTGCCTCCAAACAAGGATGTTGCGGAATTGAGGTGCTGATGGTGAACGGAGACCATAGGATCGGCATATTCGCCAAGACTGATCTGCGGGAGGGCGAAGAGCTGTTCTTCGATTACCGGTTCTATTCGCATTAAACCCTGGCATTCATTCGAATAGCTATCTATTCACTAGGTACAAACCCGGTGAACAGCTGCAGTTTGTAAGCATCGAGCGATCAAGGCCTCGCCCCGTTCCCGAGTGATTCATTCATCCTCTTTTTTTGTGTCAACGATTTTTGCATATGTTTCGTCAGTTTGCCTGCAACTGTGTCTAGGGCCCTTCACTACTAAGCGTATTTTGTAGCCGAAGAAAAGTTAGTAACAACAAAAGTGTGGGAGACACTGGGTGCTGGGCAAGAAACCGAAACAACAACAATTGCCAGCCCTAAAGTACGGCAGTCTCTGAGACCCTTGTTTGACGAGACATCCGAGATTGGTGAAAAAAGGGAATAGGAAGTGTAGCAAGACTCTAAGTGATCAGGATTTGCTGGTTTTGGCTGCGGGGGCAGTAGTGAAGGCGGTGGGATCAAAGAAGGCCTGAGGGATGGAGTTCCCGTAGAATATCTTATTGTTGCCCGCCACAGCCTCGATTCGCTTCAGCTCCAAGTATTGCGGCGTTAGCAGCGCCGAATTGGCCGTGGACCGCCTCAATACCATATCCCTTAAGTGAATAGGGGTTGAAGAAAATTTGAAATTGAAAATTGATCCATTGTTTGAATTTTTTAAAAAATGGGGGTACTTTTGGGCAGTGTAGAAGTCAGCATCGGCGTGAGCCTTCATGGTGGCCAGGTGAGCGGCGTCGGCGAGCTCGGACATCTTCTTCTGAGACTCCTTCTCCATGATCTGCTGGTCGTAGTGGATCTTCGCCACCTGCCAATTCACGTTTATGGCTCCACAAAGAAGAGGAAGACTGTAAGGAGAACCTGCTGCTGTTTCTCCGCTTCGATGATGGCCTTCTTCCGCTCCGTCTCCGCCTCCTTCTCCACCACCTGCACTCGCCTTTGCCTTGTTTGCAGGACGGATTGCGTTGCAAAGTATTTGATGGCGGGAGGAAGATTGATTGGAAAGAAGAACCTTCTGATGCTGAATGGCGATGAGAAGTTTGGTGCGTTCGGCCTCCATGGACTCGTAGTTGTGGCGGATGGACTCGGGGATCTTAGGCTTTGTCACTCGCACTGCCTGCACGAACAGCCCTGGCGCCATCTTGCCCAGATCTGCCTCCAGAGCCGCCTGCAACATTCCTTTTTCTTCTTTTCCCACTTCTTTGCCCGCACGCACCTTCAGATTCTCGTCTATGTCGGAGAAGAGGTCGATGTAGACCTCCTGAAGAGTGTGCACGGAGCAGAACTGATTCACCTGCACCAAGTCACTCCTTAGTTGAGGTTATGAAGCGATCAGAGTTCGGCAGAACCTCGTGATGAATTTTGTTGAATATCAGGGGCTTGTCGTACCAGACAGTATAATTCTTCACGGTATCATAAACTGAAGAGTAAATGAACTAAAGATGGTGGAGAAAGCAATGGTTTTCCAACCTGCTTCTGACATGAGGATGTTGACGACTTCGATTCGGTCAAAGTAGATCATGACTCCTCCGCTAATTTCACATCTTAATGAGAAACAGAAAGGCATTGGCCTGGAGGCTACCTAGTTCCGCAGGGCACGTTCTTCACCTCATCCGTCTGAAGAGTCACCTGTCAATGACTCCTCGCTCAAAGACCGTCCTTTGCCCAAGTCTGCTGCTCAAATGATACCTGAACGGAATAGAAGGTGGTGAGGAAGGGGACCATGAGGTGGTAGCCGGGGTTGGAAACTGATTTCAGCAAGGCACCTATGAAGCAGGACATGAAGGAGAATAGCAAGGACGAAGAAGGGACGAACCTCCGCGGTAGTAGACTCCAACATGACCCTCCTCTATCTTGTGGAGCGAGAAGTTGACGCCGAATGCAAAGAAAACGATCGCCAAAGCCGCCACCAACGCCTCATTTGCCATCCTGCTCTTCTCCCTCTCCTCTAGGCTACCTTTCCTACAACTATCTCCTGTCTTTTGTCGGATGCCAGCTCAAATTTGCACGCCACAGTGCTGAGTTGGAAGGGGAAGATTCGGCTTTAGGCAAGGTCAGCATATGGCATGTTGCGCGTGCATGATTCATTTGGCGGCAATACCAGCAGAGTGCAAAGTTTTTGAGCTGTTTGTAAGCATTGAATTTTAATTATACAACCAATTCGGTCAGAATCAAGTTTATTTATCACACGCATTGAAATGCAAGAAATTCATGACAACCACTAATTCACTAGCTTTTTGCCTTAACACCAAAAAATCTCTTAAAAACGACTAGACTGCCTCAGCAAATCATCAACTCTCGATTTTCAAGCTCTGACTAAAATCAATCAATGAGAGAGAAATGCATCAATCAATGCAAGCACATCCCTAATCAATCTTTTCCGACTCCCTGCCAAGGCTGTGGCTGGTGGAGCAGAGCTTTAGAAGCACAGCCAAGGCCGCAGTGGCCTGCAGAAAGCGCAGCGCATTGCTCCAGCCCAGCATGAGGGCCAGCTCGGACAGTGGCCATCCAGCCAGCACCCCGCCCACTGCCAATCTCGGCCAAGATGAGCAGGTTGAGGTTGGAAGGCTAGGGGTACGGGAGGCGGCTAGAGATACGATGGCATGGGCGGCGGTGGCTAGAGGAGGGGAAGCCTCCTCGGTGGCCACCACGCCGTAGAGGATGATGTTGCCGTAGAGGCAGGCGCCCAGCCCAAACCCGCTCCCCAGCAGCACCGTCTGGAAAGGGCTTTTGCTTTTTTGCTTTCGATGGTGTCCATGGAGGGTAGGTAGGTTGCCGAGTGAGTGGCTGAGATGATGGCTTGTATGAAGAGAATGCTGCCAAGGGAGTAGACGAGGCTTAGGTACATGCGCGGGTTCTGTTTCGAGCCTGGTGTCTGTAATTGATGTTCAGTGTGCTTCGTGCTGGTACTAAAGTGGGAAGAAACTCGTCTACTGATGGCCCAGTCGGAAAGGTAGCCAGTCGGGAAAGAGGAGAGAAAGCCGCCCAGTTCCAGCGCTGACATGAAACTGCCGCCAACTGAGTCGCTGACACCTTTGCCCTCCTACAATGCTGCTTTCCTCAGATAGGAGGAGGGAAAAGAGAATGAGGGACAATGTAGACGGTGAACCAGTACTCCGTGGCCGTCTTGGCCAGATAGACCACGGCGTAGGCTGCTGACAGGCTCCAGAGAAACGGACTCCGCAGCAAGCGGGACCATTCAGCTCCAGCACCTGCCAAATCCTTCAACCCTTCTCAGCCTCTCCAAACCTCTTCTTCGAGAACCTTGATCCTTGGCCTTAGAAGTAGGCAAGGGCTTCGGTGACACCAGCATCAGGCTGGCCATGCCCCATGCCAGACTCAGGATCCCTATGCAGATGAACTATGCAGTAGTGTATCGAACTTGAGGAAGACAAAGGCAAACCAGAGGCGATCATGAAACCCCGCCAGCCGAGCAGAGGCAGCAGGAGGGGCAGGAGAAGAGGGACTGCGATGCCTGTGACGTTGGCGCTGGCGGAGAGGTAGGACCAGACACTGCCGCGCTCCTCTTTGGTGAAGAACTGGAAGATGGGGCGAATGGGTGAGGAGGGAGAGAGAGCTGAAGGAGGAGGGACGGTGTTGAAGAAGTTGACGCAGGCAGGCCAGCCGGGGCCTTGGGCGAGGCCCTGGGTTGCTGTGAAGAGGAGGAGAAGTGGCCAGCTCCTGCTGCAGGCGAAGCCCAGGCAGGAGATGCCGATGCCCAGCAGTCCTGAAGAAATGAATAATGGGCAAAAAATAAACGAATTTATGCGCTTCGATTTAATATTTTTGCTAAAATTGAGCGCATTTGCGGAAATAAAGCACAAACAATATTCGGTTGTTTGTTCCTCTTTTATGCATGTCATTTTTAAACGATAATAATTTTTGTGATCCCTGCTTTCTTTTTGCTTATGCAATCTATCTAATACCATTTTTAGCAACTTTTCCATGAAAATGTTTTAAAAATTTAATTTTTGACGCACAATTAATATGTGTCCTTGCGAAAGTCTGCAAATGGAGGACAGGATTGTAACCGATTGCCTGCAAACGAACGCCAGGTACAGAGCCGCAGGTGACGCCGACAAGGAACTTGGAACCGGCATAGCCCAGGTTCAAGGTACTGCTCAGCAGCCCTGTCATTCATTCCTCTTTTCCTAGGCTACTTCGAAAACCAAGGAACAACCAATCTGCTCTAGCGAAAGCTCCTGCGAGATCTGAGGCACAAGGAAGCCGAGGTTCCGACGGCAGAGAATGAACAGGGCGTAGCCGATGAAGGCAACCAGGAACACCTGTCGCTTCTCTGCTTCCATTGGCCCAGTCAGTTTTACGATTCCCGCATACCTACTTTTCTTATCAGTTTTCTAGCAGCCTTTGTTTTCGAAGGGTTTTTAAAAACATCCACAACCACAGTCTCATTATGACATAATTAGCTTATTTTGGCAAGTATTTATTCCAAAACATCACAACGTAGACACCAAGGTGATGGAAGTGTATATCACATCGCGACGTGTACATCTAATCATAGTCACCACATGCAAATCTCATAAAATACCACAACGATGCACTATAACGAGCATTTGTTATTATGACCGAAGGCAGCAAGACCACTGATATGCCATAAAGTCCACAGAGAAAGTGCCCTAAATGAGGTATCCGAGAGCCTGAGAAAGTCAGGACGGCAGAGGCTTGGAAAATCTAGCCAGCAGAACATCATAGCAAGGGTCGCAAACGCGCAAAGGCTTGGCCGAAGACGGCAGCGGCATCGTTTGCTGTGAACAGGCCCCGCAGTATATGCCTCCGCAGTTCCGGCAGTGATGTCTTCGTCGACCCAGATTGAATTCCTTCCCGCAGCCCTGCAAACCCTCATCCATCCTCCTCTAAGTCCCCCACTGAGCACGAGAATGGGCAACCTTGCACTCCTTGACCTCCTCGTCCTTTTCCCAGGCAGCATCCGCGATGGCTGCCAAGCCCTCCTTTCTCCCCTCCGCCTCCACCTTCGCCCCGCCCAGCTCCAGGCCCAGCTCTTCCAGCGTCCTCTCGTACTCCGCCACCTTCTGCTCCAGTCCGGTCGCCAGGGAGCGATAGCGCACCAGTTCCTGTTCAATTGCCTCAATATCTTCATACCCGACTCCTCCAGCCTCGCCCCCAACCTGCTCCGAATTGCGCAAACTGGCCAGCTCCTCTTCCAGCTCGGCAATCTGGGCCACCTGGGCCGCGCCTGCAGCGCCCAGCTCTCGGGCCGTCTGCTCAGAGGCCACCGCCAAGTCCGCCTTCTCTCCGCTGATCACAATTCTTCCTGCTCATTGGATCTGGGAAGAGGGCGGAGGGGAAGGAACCAGAGGTCCTGAGTCGCCTTGAGCTGAGCGCTGAGCTCTCCAAGACGGCGTTCAGCGTCCTGCTTGCCAGCCTCAGCAGCTTCCAGCTGGTGTGTGAGTGAGGCGATGGTGGCGTTGCTGAATGCCTCCAGCTCCTTCAGCTGCTTCTCCCAGGCCGCCGCCTCCGTGGCCGCTGTCTTGGCCTCGTCTTCGCTCAGCTGAACTGGGGCCCTCTTTGATGGGACATAGAGAAGGGGAGGGATAGGGGAAGAGGGGACCCTGAGTTTGGTGTAGAGGTCCTGATTGATGCGCTTCACGTCGTCCATCTGATTGCGCAGCGATGCTATGCTGTCCGTTCGATCGGTCACCAGTTGACGCAGACTTTCCACCTCCTCTTCCTGCCCAGCTCAAAGGGGCTGTGGTGGAAGAGAGAGAAAAGAATGGAAACTTGTGGGGATGGGCCTTCCAGGGGGCTCATCTCTTGCGCTTGAGGCACTGCTGGTGTAGGCAGCGGACTCTCCAGTTTCGTCTCCACGGTGCTGGGCTGGAAAATAGTTTGCAACTTCGAAATTGGAGTTTTGTTGCAAGCGCTGCAACCTCGCCGTAGGGGCGAAACCCGCGAATCTTTTCCAGAGTTTCGATTCTTGACTCAAGATTTTTCACATTTGCTCTGCAATTCATGGGGCTAAAAAGTCCAAAAAAATGGCCCCAAAGTACTCACTGCAACTGACGATTGTGCTCCTCGAGAAAATTCTTCTGGTCCAATATGGCCTTGAGTTCTTCGCTGGCGCCCTTCTCTTCCTCCTCCGCCTCCGTCCCAGGGCACGGCAGCTTGATGTAGTGCGCCAGCTCGATATGCACTGGCTGCAATACAAACCTTCAACCTCAATTCACGCCGCTGCGATGGACAACTGACCTGATTGGCCAGATCCTCCTCCTTGAGGTAGAGATTGCAGTCGATGACGCGGAGTCCAATCAGGGAGCCGGCAAGCGGGGTGGCCAATTCGGAGCGCAGGAAAGCCCAGTCCTCGTAGTAGTCTCGCAGGGCCTGCCAGACTGGCCTCTGATTTCAATTTCGGTGGAGGCGAAGTGAAATCCACACCTCCCTGGCATCCACAAGGAGGCCGACATAATCCCCCAGCTTCTTCTGCATCAGCCCCAGGCGGAGCCAGGCCCTCAGGCGACTGCTGGGACTGAGCAAGCCCGCCAATCCATTGACGCAGGCCACCGATTCGCCCAGCTCCACTGAACTCGGCGTCAGGCTGGTGACCAGGGCCCACAGCTGGCCCTCCGCTGTGGAGCTGGAAGAGCTGAGGAAGTGGAAGGAGTAGGGAGGGGGACAGCAGTTGGCACCGGAGTGAGACGATGGACGGAGGGCGAAGGCCGTGTCTGAGGACGCGTTCGAGGAGGATGAAGAGGTCCTGGAGCTGGCGCGTGGAGGGGGGCAGGTTGCGGTTGCTGTCCTGCATCACCAGCTCCAGCAGCGATCGCACCACCAGGCCCCAGAGCACGCTCAGATTCTCACGCTCCAGCTCTGAATGGAGGCGGCTGTTGAGGAGTTGCTGAAAGCGGCAAGGAAGAGGAGAACTTCGCCAGCTGGTCCTTCTGGGCGACTCGGGGCTGGTGATGAGTTCGGCGGCTGGCTTCATGAAGCTGTTCAGCCGTTTCCCCATCTCCATGCTCAAAGCGGGCAGAACATTATAGTCGCTCATGGGGGTTGGTTGTGAGGGTGCTTCCTGGAAAAGGGAACAATGGGGAGGAGGGGAAAAGGTGGCTGTGTCCGGAGGTCACACGGGAAGCGCGCAGGGAAGACTCCTATCAAGTCCCGCTCAACGCATGCTCTAGCACACCGTAATATCTCCCTTAGACTCGCAGGTTTTCAATTTTAGCCGTCTCTTTCTATAAATGGCATGCGTGAGAAAGGCTTATATTTTTCGGTTTTATGGGTTTGTATTAGTTTCTAAATTGCATTGTAAAAAGTCCGCATAATCCAACTTTGAAATGTACTTGCATGCTTTTGAAATTCTTTCCACGTAAAGTTGATGGATAATCCGGTTAAATTGAGCGCATAATCCGATACACTGGAAATGGTGTCCGAAAGGAGGCTTGACAATGAAGAGAAGGATAAATGCCGTGGACAGGGCCAAAATCACTTTCATCGCTGCTCATTGTTCTCTACACCCAGCTTTGAGAAAAGAAGAGATATGAAGAGGAGAAGAGAAAGAAGGAGCTAGCGAAAATAGGGATACAGGAATGCGTCCAGGGCTTCATTTGGACGCCTGTCGACGGAGCAGGACGTAGATCTGCTCCTGCCAATTCACTCCACCATTTTCCAACCATTCTCAAACACCATAGACGGCGCATTAATTATATTTGAACTTAATTATTTGAGTTTATAGGCCAAAGGTGGAGAATGGGAGTAAAAAAGAGTAAAAGGGAACCTTGATCCAGTCCTTGTTGTGCGGAGCGTAGGTGGCGGAGCCTTTGGAGTAGACGAGGCAGGATAGGTCGGAGAGACGGTCGATGAAGTCGAAGAGCTGGGAGACGTCGTAGGTGATGGAGGGGCTGTTGGGGTTCTGCTTCTTCAGGTGCTCCTCGAAGATCTTGCAGATGCCCTCCATGCACTCCGACACCTCCAACCCTCTTTCATATGTCCCTCAAGAGATCTCCAAAGGTTTGCCCCCCAACGGTTTCGTAGTCGGACCAGGTGCGACTCTCCGCTCGTCCCGTCGGCTGAACCAGCAGAATCGTGTGCGACATCCTTCACCCTCCGCCTCTTCTCTCCGCCCCTTCTAAGCTTCAAATCCGCCTCACTCCAGCTTCTCAATCCCTTTTTCATTCATTCACATCCTTCAATCGCTTGGAAAGCAAAACAGGGGAGCCTAGAAAATGTGCTGGGAGGAGGTTGGTGAAATGTGAGCGGAGCCTTGGCGTGGTCAAGGCGACGAGAAGGGGGCATTGCGAACAGAGAGCGCAAAAGTAGCGGCTTGCCCAGCTGCATCGCTAGTTGGCCAATCAGCGGGGCCTCCACCAATCACCGGCCTTGGGCCAGGCTGCCCAGCCTAAGGTCCTGCGCATCAATGGATCGCTTACGCACACACGCAGCCACTGCTATACGTACTCACCAGCCACAACAGAAACCCCTACCTGCATACACTCCAACGCATTTTGTCAGCAAAATCTGCTTTGTCTTGTACTTTTCTACCCAGCTCCTGATCCCTTGGACAAGATGGGGCGGAAGAAGAAGAAGGTGATGAAACCCTGGTGCTGGTTAGCTGGCCTATTGTTCAAGTAATGGGTATAGGTAGGGTTGAGTTGGGGGATGTTTGAAGGTACTGCAACCGGGAGTTCGAGGACGAGAAAACGCTGTGCCAGCACCAGAAGGCCAAGCACTTCAAGTGCCACGTCTGCCACAAGAAGCTCTACACCGGCCCCGGCCTCGCCATACACTGCATGCAGGTCCACAAGGAGACCATCGAGAAGGTTCCCTTCCCTCTCTTCCCTTCACTCTCACCTCACCTCTCAGCCCGGCTCCAGATCCCCAATGCCCTGCCGACGCGGGACAACACGGAGATCGAGATCTACGGCATGGAAGGCGTGCCGGAGGAGGACCTCGCGGCCTGGCAGAACCGCAAGGAGGGCGGGGAGCCGGACAAGAAGAAGCTCAAGCAGGACATGCTCAACGCCGCCGCCGCGTACAAGCCCTTCTTCCTCCCCTCCTCCTCCCCACCCTCAGCCTTCTCTGTCCAGGATGATGCCCGGGATGATCCCACCACCCGGCTTCATTCCCCCGCCTCCCGGCATGCCGCCGATGCCCGGGATGCCTCCCATGCCGATGCCGGGGATGCCGGGGATGCCGATGGCGATGCCGGGGATGCCGCCCATGCCGATGCCCATGCCCATGCCGCCCGTCCCCGCAGCCACCCTGCCCACCGCCACCTCCGCTCAGCCTCCAGTCCCACCAATGATGGCCTTCGCCCCTGCCCCTGCCGCACCCGTGTCCACTGCGCCAGCCTCTGTGGTGCCCACCTTCCCCGCCTACCAGGCAGGAGCTGGTCACTTCTTCTTTCTTTCTCCAACCGCGGCTCTAGTCAGGCAGTCGTGTTCCAGGCAACATCCCGGCCCCTACGACCTCTGCGGCTGGCTATGAGGGTGCAGGGGCGGCAGCAGCAGCGGCGGCCGCGGCGGCCACCAAGATCATGCACCCTGACGAGGATGTCTCACTCGTACTGGCCTCATTTATGCCCTCCCTGGTCTCCTCAGAAGCCCTGCAATGGATTGCAGGAAGAGCGGCGAGCGCAGATGCCCAAGTACGCCATGAAGGCGCCCATTCCAGGTGAGCTCTTCTCGGTGCAGCTGGCAGGGCTGCTGGTGTGAGATAGAGTAAAAGGGGTGGAGTGGGAGGGGCAGGCAAAAGCGAGGTGATTGGCGAGAGAGTGTGCCCCGAAAGCGTCAGGCCGCGGTAGGCCCACTATTGGTCTCTTAGTGTCCTTCGCACCTGCTGGCAGACGGCCCATTGTCCAATCGCTTCTTGCAGGAAACTCTGAGACAGAGCAACCCATTAAAAAGCTCCACACTCACAAGTTTGAAGCTTTCTTTGTTGACACTGGATGGATGGAATTGGAGGCCATGGATTGTTTAGTCTAAAGCTGCTCCCCTCTTCTAGGCACCTTCGCGTCTGCTATGCTGGGCTATGGCGGCATGTCCGGAGCTGCACCACCCATGCCACCCTATGGTGAACATTTCTCCCTGCCCCTCTTTTGCGCTCCAAATTGAATTGAATTTTGCAGGAATGCCGCCAGTTGCAAGTCGCCACTACTGAGAACGGGAGTCATCGAAGGATTGAGTTAGGCTGAGCATTTCCATTTGTCTGTTACTGTCTCTGTGAGCATGGCGCAGACTCCCCCACTCCTCCCTCTCCTCCCTTCTCCTCCACCTAGCACCAGGTTCTTTAACACTTTGCCTGTATTCAGCGCCACTTGACTCCTTCCTCTGCAAGGTTCGCATTTCTTATGACACCCCCACTACGAGAGCCTTTCTATGCTCCTGCTCTTTCACTTTCCTCTCCTACTTCCAATCCTCCACTCACTGCTGGAGCATAGAAAGGCTGAGACGGATGCGAGGCTGGGATGGGCGAAATGTAAGGTTTGCCGCTTTGGGAAAGGCGGGCTGCTAGCAGAGAGACTTGCTTCACCCCTCCTCCAGTCTCCAACCACCACCCTCCCCAATACCCTCCGTGCCTAAACTGAGGTGAGCACCTGAAGACTGGGCGTTCACAGTGACTCCTCAAACCCTCTTGCATGCCTCCGGAGCACTGTTGGCAAGCATGCGGAACTCAAAACTCTAAATTGCCTCCTTCACCCCAGCAGAAGTTTTCGGCCAAGTTCTGCATTCTTCCCCAGCTTAAAGGTGCTGGTGAATGCTGCGGTCTTTGGGTCAATTCCAGCCCTTTGCTCTCAATCAATTCGCTCCTACTTGTCGTTGTGCCCGTTGCGCTGTTGCCTACTTTTTACTTTTGCTTGAATACAATTTCATTTCTTGGGTCAATAAAATGAAAACTGGTTCCATCCAGCAGCCACAGCAGAATAGCACAATGCACGACAGCTTGTCCAACCTAAGACGATCATGGACCAGCCCTGAAAAAAATGAAACATGAACTGTTGAGTCAAGTCAATGCATTGGAAAAGTAGACTGTGGTCAGATGTAAAAACAGTTCTGGAAGGAGCTGTCGTATTTGGCTCTGGCCTTTACGTTTTTACTTCAAAAATCGGCTTCGCTTACCCTATTAAGGGCGATTCAATGAAGGTAGTCATTCGATTTTTGACTAAGCTTATCGGTGTTCATAAAAGCTTTTTTTCGGCTTATTATTAATACCGTTTATTAAAGCTTATTATTATTAAGAGTACTTATCGGTATTTAAAAAAGGTTTGTTTGAAAAAAGGAGAAAGGGCTGGCGGTTAATATCCTTTTTTTCATTTTCGCTACCTAATAGTGCTATCAATTTAGGCCAAGCCTCTAAATTCAAGCAAAAGAACACCTTTCTTGTTTTGTTGCGGGTTTAGAAAAAAAATTAAATTAGCCAGAATTATTCGACCAATTCGTTCAGTCGCTGTTAGCATAACATATGAATTTTATGGTTTTTATTTGAAAATGTATGAATTTTGCAAAAACTTTTCTTTATTTTAAAGGCTTTTCAAATCAAATATTTGGAGCCCATTGAAACTTCTGAATTTTGTTTAAAAACTACAGCTATTTTAAGATAATAATAAAAAAGTGTAATCGAAAAGGGGTTAACACCGTAATTATAAGTAAACCGAGTTCTTCGAATCGCGTATGTTTTGGTACAATTCGTCAAATTATAGATAAAATTTCTCTGTTTGCATCGATGCTACTCATAATGCTTAACCAGGCTATTTGTAACTAATCATCAAATTTCTTCTTATTCACTCTGAATGGCCAAAACAAACTGCAAACAAATAATCAATGTTCAAATTTTTTCCGCGTTGAAACTTCGCAATGGCAGGGAACTGTTAATGTTTACATTGCCTTATTCATTTCTTCAATGTAATAGCTTTTCTTTCGGAGCAAACTATAGATTTTATGCATGTATAGCCGACGCTGCATGACAAGGACGTAGTTTGGGTGCGTCAGCTGAACAACGACTACCCAAAGCTTCGCCCTGACTCCATCGTCATCCTAAGGTTTAGCACTCTTTCATCAGCCTTCCCCTGGCATCCTATTTCCTAGCCACCAGCCAGCCAGACAGGGCGAGGGAAAGCAGAGGCGTAAAATGAGAGCGGAGCGCATTCATCACAGCCCATCACCACCGCGGCCGCACCCTAGGCCGTAAATTATCCTCCACTGTTGGAGCCACCCAGCCACCCTGCCTCCTCCCCAGATGAACCCGCCTTTGTGTCCCCTGGCTCGGATGGCTCACATCTATTCCGTCTCCCACCCCCTCATTCAGCCTCCATAAACTCAGGCGCCTCCATGAGAGCAAGGCGACAAGGGCAATTGACTCCGATGCCAATCTAGCGGGCAGAGCCCCTGGAGTAGCCGATAGGCATCACAGAGAGGCAGACATAATAAGGTGTAGGAGAGGTGTGGCGCCGGGGTCAATAATTAGCCTCTATTTCCAGCCAGAGGACCTTGTGCCAGGCTTAGCCGCTGGGGCGTCTGGGGAAATGTAGCGGCAGCTTTCGCTCAGAGAAGCCGGCCTATGATCAATGCTCGCCTCTCCCCAGTCTAGGAACCTCCCCAACATCCCAAGTAGAGATCGCTGGATGCCCTTCCAAGTCCAAGAGGTTGAGTCAGAGGATTTGGGGGCAATGGGTAGGGCCGGAGTCGTATGATTAGCGTGCGCCGGAGTAGAGGCTATAAAAGGGTGGAGGCAGCCTTCACCTGTTGCCCCGGATGGCGCCAGAGGGGTCGTAAACCCAGCAATGCTGGCCCCCCTCTGAGGCTGGCCAATTTGCATATGAGGCCGCTGGGGGGGGGGGGGGGGGAGTCACGGAGGAGCAGCAGAGGTTCCTATCTCTCCACAGCCTCATAAATCCTCCCCAGCCTTTATGCTGAGATTAGGTATCCCAGCTCCTGGTCTATCTGTTGACTTGCCCCTGCCCAATCTTGTACTTCAGAGAAGCAGTAATATTGTGCTCTTTTTTAGACAATATGCTAAGATGCTGGTTTGTGGTCGGAATTTGCATGTGAATGAGGCAAGAGGCGATGGTTGTTTTTTGTTTGTACAGAGCTAGCGCATGACAAATAGAGATGGATGGAAGAGTCAGATCACAATGGAGAAGCAGGGATACATCAGGCGCAGGGGCACAGGAGATCCAAGCAAGCTATCACAGCCGTCAAATAGAGATGAGGGGACAAATTTCGCAACTGAAAGCAGCACCCGGGTCTGTCGTAGGCTTGGAGAGGCAGTCATGGCAATCTTTCAGATTCTCTCTGGCTAAAAGGGGAGGAAGAAAGATACTGGACCCACTACACTACATTTCCAGGAACTAAGGGGCTGTAGAGGTTCTCTGCTGAGCTCCTCAGAGATACGCTGGCATGGAGGTGGGGGAACTTCTTGTGAACGCGCTCTAGGGAGGGCGAGGAGATGCTGACGTTGGCCAGGTTGTCGTAGGCAAATGAGGGGTTGTTGGAGCGGCGGGCGAGGATGAGCATGAGAGCGCAGAGGGCGGCGGTGAGGAAGGCGATGGTGAGGACGCCGATGATGAGGATGCTGGGTCCTCCCAATCGGAGCCTAGAGGACAGCAGCTGGAGTCCCTCCAGGGGCTGGGTGGTCATGAAGGCGCAGGAGATGTGGGTGAGGATGCCCTGGCCGTCCTCGAAGGCCAGGCAGATCTCGTACTCCGTGGCGGGGCGGAGGTGATGGAGGGTGAAGGAGCGCATGGAGGGTGAGACGGAGCCGCCGTAGCGGTGGCGGGAGAGCTGGCCGTCGTCGGCCGGGCGGAACATGATCTGGAAGAGGTTGCCGGATCTGTCCAGGCCGCGCCAGGTGACGCTGGCGGAGTCGGAGCTGGTGTCCAGCGGCACGATCTCCACCTGGATGGAGGTGACGTTGAGGCTGGCGCTGGCGACGGCCTCCCCCTCCGGGGACTTGGCGATGCAGGTGTAGCGGCCGGCGTCCTGGAACTGGAGGTGGCGGAGGACGAGGGAGTTGGCGTTGCGGAGGAGGCGGCGGGGGTGATAGTCGGCGGGGCGGATGAGGGTGCCGTCGGGGGCGAGCCAGGCGATGGCGGGGCTGGGTTGGCCGACGGCGCGGCAGTCCAGCACGATGTCCTCGCCGAGCTTGCGCTGGGAGCCGGCGTCGAAGAGGGGGATGATGCGCGGGGGGCAGGCGGCGGGGAGGGCCTGGAGGGGGAGCATGGTGAGGCGTTTGAGACGATGTTGTTGGGGTGAGGCGCAGAGGAGGCGGGAGGCTTCGAGGATGAGGATGGAGTCGCTGGCGAGGTGCTGGAGGAGCCAGCGGGCGTTGCAGTCGCAGGCGATGGGGTTGCCGTAGAAGCTGAGCTGGCGGAGGGCGGGCAGGGAGTGGATGGTGGGCTCCTGGAGGACGGAGAGGTTGTTGTTGTGGAGGAAGAGGTGGGAGAGGCTGGGGGTGTTGACGAAGGCCGTGGTGTCCAGGTAGGCGAGGAGAGGGGCGTCGTGGAGCTGGAGGCGGATGAGGTTGGGCAGGTTCTTGAAGGCGCCGCGCTCCACGAGGCGGAGGCGACCGAGGTTGGCCAGCTGGATGTCGCTGAGCTGGTCGAAGTTGGCCAGGTCGTCCATGGCGAGGCGGAAGAGGGGGTTGCGGGAGGCGGAGAGGGATTTGAGGGAGCGGCGGAGGGGGGCGAGGGAGGAGGCGGGGAGGGAGGTGAGGCCGTTGCCGGCCAGGTTGAGGCTGGAGAGGCGGGGTAGGGCGAAGAAGGCGTGCTGGGAGATGCGGAAGAGTTTGTTGTCGGCGAGGTTGAGGCTGCGCAGTTGGGGGAGGCGGCGGAAGGCGTCGTCCTGAAGGAGGCCGATGGAGTTGCGGCTGAGGTCGAGGCTGAGGAGGGAGGGGCAGG
The DNA here is from genome assembly GCA_030248095.1 of Ptycholaimellus sp. GST1_10. NCBI lineage: Eukaryota > Metazoa > Nematoda > Chromadorea > Chromadorida > Chromadoridae > Ptycholaimellus > Ptycholaimellus sp. GST1_10. The sequence goes on from JASANA010010149.1 coordinate 21,747, forward strand.
CCTTCCACCAGCTCTTCTGGACGTAGCTGAGGCGGTTGTTGCTCAGGTTCAGGCTTTCCAGCATCGGCAGGCCCTGGAAAAAGGGGAAAATTCAGAAAATGAAAAAAACAAGGGAATGAGGGAGTAGTACCTGGAAAGCATCGTCAACAATGCCGTCGATGCGGTTGTCGGCGAGCTGTAGGGTGCGAAGGTTGAGGAGGCCGTTGAAGGCGTCGCTGGGGAGGCGTCGGAGCTTGTTCCCCTCCAAGCTCAGCTGACGCAGGGCTGCCAGTCCTTCGAAGGGCCCCAGGGCGTCCTTGGAGGGGCGGGGCAGGCTGGGTAGGCGGTTGTGGGCCAGATCGAGCAGGAGGAGGTCGGGGAGCCAGAGGCGGAGGCCGTTGTGCAGACGTCGTAGGCGGTTGTTGTTGAGGCGGAGGACTTGGGCGTCGCTGGGGAGGTGCTCGGGGGCCGGGAAGGCCCGGAGGCCTCGCCCGGAGCAGTCCACGGTGCGCAGGGGGGCGTCGCCGAGCTCTGGGGCTGGGCTGAGGCTGCAGGAGCAGTCGAGGGGGCAGCGGCTGAAGTGCCAGGCTGCCTGTGTGACGGTGGAGAGGAGCAGGAGACGAAGGGCGAGCATGGCTCTTTTGGACTGCTCTCTGGAAGCAAGCAGAGGCATTAGTGAGGAGTCTTGGGTGGAGGGGAGGGGGGGGAAGGAGGGTGGAAATGTAAGTGGGGACGGCACGGCACGCTTCCCTCCGCTAGGCTCATGGATAATTCACTGGGGGAGGAGGCTTAGAGGGTGGGGGGAGGAAGATGGGTGGGTGCCGAGGGAATTATGAGGCGCGGAGAATAGGCGAGCCTCCATTCCGTCTGCCGCCTTAGAGTCCCTAAGCTGGACGGAGGCTAGGCCTAGGAAGATGGGCAACAGAGTGGGCTGATGTGTTTACGCGAGAAGCCTCTCTTGGAGAGGGCGGCTACAATTCCTTTAGAAGGAGAAGAGGGGCTTTGGGGGCTGCTTCAGGATGGAGCCTTGACTTGATGGAGAGAGACGTATCAGATGCCCAGAGGCCTAGTAGAGCAGGGAAGGAGGGGAATGGAAAGTGGAGAAGAGACAGCGGCTAAAACTCTCCAGCTGCTTCGCCTTGCCTATTCAGATGCGGAGAAAGGAAGGGCTAAGTCTGAAGGAAGGGAGGGAGGGGGAAGGAAAAGTAGAGGGGCCAGCGTAAAAGGGAGATTGGCTGTGGGGGAGGCCTGTTTGTGGCGAGGAAAGAAGTGGTCGCGGAGGGTAGTAGTAATGGAAAAGGGAAAAGGGAGTGTTGGTGGGGTGAATGGGGAGGAGAGTGAGGGAGGGAGGCGTTTATGGCTACTGACAGGCCAGTGGCCGGAGTCAAACGGGCGAGGAGCTGCCGCGAATGGGGTCTGGTTGTGCGGCTGTGGGGAAGGCCAGAGTGAGCAGTGAGTGCCAGTGAACTGCTCAGGGTCGGGGAGGAGGAGGCGGGGCGAGGGGGGATGGGAGGAGGGGGACTGGGGGTGAGGGGGTGTTGGGGTCTTGGAGGGGTGCGCGTGGGAACGAGGAGGCCCTTTTAGTATAAGACCCCGAGGTCTTAGGTACAGGCCTGGGCAAAGGAGGGGGCGCCTTAAACAATGAGTGGGGGGTGGAGGCTTAGCTCCCAGGACGGCTACTTAGCCAGCCACCACTGCTTTGCCCAGTCCCCTCCTCTCTTTGCCCCCCCCCCTGGTAACAGGTGGGGCAGGGTCCTGGGAAAGGCTCTCGAGGCATATTGTCTTACGGGGGGGGGGCCTTGAAGTGGCTTGGGAAGCCTCTGCCTGTCTTCCATGTGACCGCCGTCCTCCCACGCCTCCCCCCTATTTGCTCCTAGGCTTTAGGGCTGGCTGGGAACGCTTAATAGCCGATGTGTGGCCGCCTTTTGTGTCCCGTGTCTCTGTCGTTGCGCAGGAGCAGAGAAGAACAGAGGCTCTGAAAAGCCCTCCGCAGCATTGAGGCTGGCTCAAGCGGGGATGGAAAAAGAGGGGCTGAATGAGGGCTGGGTGGGCGTGCAATTAGACTGGGAGGAGAGGGGCTGCAATCTTCCCAGCGCTGCCTATTCTTTAGGCCGAGGCCTCATTTGGCCGCCTCTTTTGCCCTTCCTTCTCTCCTTCCTCAGTGCCGGCCAACGCCCAGGCACACAAAGAGAGCGAGAAGCCGCATTAGGAAAATGAAACTGCCCCCCTCCTGCTTCCGCTGCACAAGCACACGGGGCCTAAGGAGGCTTATGCTGGCCAGGCATGTCAACAGGCGCGCAGAATTCTGGCCAAGCTTCGTTAGAGAAGGCTTGGCCAACAAGACATCTGCTCCTGTCCTCCTATCTTTCCCAAGCCTCCTTCCGAGCTGGCGAGCAAATGGAATGAGGCACACAAGGCAGGAGGGAAGAGAGGGGAGCTAACGGAAGGGAGATTGGAGAAAACAGAGGTGCAGGGAGGCATAAAGGAGGGGAAGTGTCTGCTCCCATACAGAGCCCCCGCAACGGATATCTGCCGCCCCTAGTGCCAAAGATAAACGCAAAGGGTGGGGGGGGGGGGGGTGGCGGAAAAAACAGGGGACGCGATGAAAGGTGAAAGGTGGAAGGGGGCAGAGAAGGATTATGCAGATGCCGCGTGGGCGGCTCGGGGAAGAAAAGGGGACAGGAGGACAGGGCGAACGGATCAAGTTGCGGGGCCGACAAAGGCCCCTCGCCCAAACTCCTCGCGTCCCCTCCGCATCACACCTGAGACACGCGTCCCCCCACTACTCCACTCCAGCAGACCCCCTTTCTTCCTCCCCTCTGCCCACTGGCCACTGCTAATTGAGGCGGTAATGATTGGAGAAGAGGGCCAACGCAAACCTGACCCCCTTCCACTCCTAGGCGCCGCTGTGTGCCATTGCTGTGGGGGCCAACTTAGGCTCAAAGCAGGGGCCGCCAAGACAAGTTGGCTTGCAAACACTGGCAAGCCGCTTTTCTCACCAGGGGCACACGGTAATCCTCCAAAGGCCCGCCAAATTAGGCCGCTGCCAAGTTTTTCTCAAAGGAGAGCCTGCCGACCAGGAGCTGCTACTACCCCTCCTGGGGAGAGGGAAGAGAGGAGGGGGAGAAGAAGGTGGGGGGATTGGAGTTTGGATGAGGTGGAGGGCGAGGAGGGTAAGAGGAGAGTGATTGCATTTCCGCTGTCCCGCCCCGGCTAAGGCCTCGGTCCTGGAAATTGCGCCGCCGGACCCCAGAGGATCTCCCCAACCACCCTCCTTTCCATCCAAATAGCCGCCGCCCCCTCTAGCCCAAGAAGAGCATATTCCAAGGCCTTCACTTGGAGTCCAGATCATGCGCCCGTCAATCGAAGCAGCGAGTTCCAGACCCAGTTGAGCCTCTCTCTGATTGCCACTTGGCAGGACTGGGCGCAATTTGAGGCTCGGGATTGAGAAGACGGATGGGGGTTGAAGGAGGGAGCGTGGAGGGAGCGAGTTTGTCGGAGCGCTTATCTCAGACGCCGGTCTCCGCCAGTGGAGGGGGAAGGGGGAGAGGCTCTCGGGTGTCCCTGGGAAAGTTGGGACTCTCTGCCTGCCTGCCTAATTGGGCGTAGGGAGTGAGTATGGCAGGGTAGCGGCAGAGAGGCATAAGAGGAAGCGGCTTTCATTGCCTTTCCCAGGCTCCGCCGGTGGTCGGGCGCCAATGTTGTAAAAGCCGGCCAGATGGCAGGGCTGGGACTAAGTTGGCTGAGAAAGTCGGGGCCCTGAGGGGGCGAAGAGGTGGGAAAGAGGGGCAGATGGCCAGGGCAGGCCATTCTCAGCCTCCGCACGCGCACCATCGCACTCCCGGATCGCATGCCCTCTCACACTAGGCACGGGGGAGAGGGGGAAGTATCCAGGTCACTGGAGTTGGTGTGAAAGGTCGCCAGAGCCTCAAGGCCCTATCATCGCCTCTGAGCCGTTTGGACAGCGATAGGGAGAAGGAAGGAGAAGGCACTGAAAGGAGGGAGAAAGGGAGGCGTTTTTTTGGAAGGACTCGTTATCTGACAAGCAAGGTCCTGGGGGGGACGCGAGACATGGGGCATAAACAAGGATGACTGATGGCTGGTGGTGCAAAAATAGCGGGGCTCTCTCCTGCCAGAGCGAAGGTGTCAGTTGGTCGTTCCCGGCTCTGGCCGACTGGGTGTGGCGAAGAGGAGGGGCCAGGATCTCAGTTTCCCCCTCCGCCCACGGCGGGTCCCTCTGCTGGTGGTTTGAAAGAAGCGAGGGGGGATGGAAAAGTGCTTTGGGGGCGCCCGCGCTAGTCTCAAAAGGACCGCGCGCGCCAGCCTAATGGAAGGCGTCCCGGGGAATTCGCCACTGGCCACAAATACACCCCCACGCCCCTCCTGAACAAAAGCTGGACGCAGAAAAGGGCAGCCAAGGGCGTGGTGCTGGATTAGAGGGATGTTTTGAGGCAAGGAGGATGCCTCTCTGGACTGGAATGCGGGGGATGGGAGGATAAGAGGGCCATTAGAGGCCCTGCTCATCTGCAGAAGCACACTGGGCCTAATCCCTCACCCTGTGTGCACCTCAATAGCTCCAAGGCCTTACGGGCCAAGGTGACAGGTCGCTTTGTCTCCGCCTCGCCTTGTGTCCACAGCCAGGGGCAGACATCTCTATTTGCCCCTTCTTTGGCCCCTGTGCATGGCTGACATCCTTCTCTCGAATAGGCCGAATGGGCGCATGCGCACCTTGCCTGGCTCCAGCAATCTGCCACAAACATCCCCCACAGACACCTCCTCCTCCTCCTCCTTCCACACTCAAGGCCCGACCCATTCCCCCGGAACACTTGACCCGCCCAAAAAATAGCTCCAGCCTTCAAACCCAGCCTTCTCCCCTCCTCAAAGACAGAGCTTGGGAAAAAGTGAGAAGCAGCAAATGCTAGATGCCCAGCTCTCCTTGGTGTCAGCTCAGGGGAGCGTAAGAAATGTGATGCCCTTCGCTGATTGACTAGGGACACAAAGACGAGCTCTCTCGCCCATTCCCTCTCCCCTGAAACGACCTAATCGCTGTCACCGCCTCTCAAGCACGCTTCTGCGCCTTCTAATTATAAGCTCAGCAGGGGGATGGGAAGACTGGGCTTCTAATAGGCTTGGTGCAGGCTCAGCGGGTGTGCAAATCTGCTTTTGGGGCGGGGAAAAGAGGCCTCTCTTGTCTTCCATCAGCCTGGCAGGGTAATGGGATGCCGGCGGGGGAGGATCCTAGTCGGCAGTTGAATGATGATTGCAAATCTCACACTGGGTCTCTGGACCCCTGCCGGTTCCTGTTTTCAGCCTCCTTCCAGCGCGGTTTCGGCTGACTGTTGTCGGCTGACCTGCAAAAGGGGCGAAGGGATGGATGAGTCCCACTCCTCATCCCCCTCATTCACCTTCCCTCCTTCACGATGCAGCCATTGAATGGCGAATTGGTTTTTTGGGTAATCGTCGTCCTTTATTTGCATAGCGGAAGCCTTTTATGCGTCAGAGGGGGTCCAATGGCGTTTGTGGCATAAGGATGCCCCTGTCACGTCATCGGAGGACAGATGGTGCTGAGAGGAAGCCCTTCCCGCAATCTCTTCAGTCACCCCCTCCTCTTATCTCATTTCCTTGCCACCGCACCCACGCACAACCTCCCTCCCTCTGCATCCTGCCTACCAACACTCAATCATCACACAAAAAACAAAACACTAGCACAGAAAGGAAGTGAAGGCAGATGAGGAGGATTGCAGCAAGCCAACGGAGGACAAGCGAATGGTGCGGTGGGTGAAGCGACTGGTGGCGCTGGAGGGAGACGTCGTACGCTCGCCAAAGTACAAACAGCCCAGCCTTCGCATTCCCAAGGGCCAGGCCTGGCTGGAGGGCGACAATCCCCGCCGCACATTCGACTCCAACAAACTGGGACCCGTTCTATCCCATTTATCCGCCTGCTTTTATATGCTGGCCGAGGATGGCGTTGCAGCTGCATCTGGGTCTCGTCACGGGAGTCGCCACGCACGTCCTCTGGCCTCCGCATCACTGGCAGCGTCTGCTTCCCCGTGATGATAGCTAATTTCTCATTCTGCTGATAACGCTTTTATGGCTGGCACTGCAATAATTGGAAATTTAGATTAGTACATGTTTATGTTTATGCACGCAAAATTCACGTTTATGCACGAAAAATTAAGTCTTCAAGAAAATGAATACCAATAAATTTCTATAAAGTATGCCCAAAGAAGTTTTTAACTTGATTCAGAGACATTTTATGTCAGTTTAATTTTGAAGTAGTTTACTCACCAGATCTAAAACGAATGAAAAAAGAAATAGCACATCAGCAATAAAAATGACGAATTCAAATCAATCTCAATTAACAGTTACAAACGACCAGCTAACAGCCATTCAAGCATCAACAAAAGATCTACACAGCAGAAGCATTCAAAATCATCAGATCCTGTCCATCAAACAGAGTGCAGAAAAGCCAACCAAACTCAGCCATGTGTTCGGCAGGAAGCAGCAGCCCTGAGCTGAGCTGGCCGGGCAAATGCTGCGTCTCTGGGGCGGGCGATGGAAGCGCAGCGGTGGCGGAGTGGCCGGCTGCTCGGGAATCAGCTCTAAGCTCAGCAGGGCCAGGGCTTGCGTCTGCCAGCCGCTGAATCGCTCCCTCCCCGCCGCCAGGTAGCCCTCCAGCTCGGCCAGCAGAAGTCCTGGCTGCAGCGGCTGGCCGTAGAGACTGGCCACCTGGAACTGGGCCAGGACCCCGGGGGAGTGGGAGGCTTTGAGGCGGAGGAGCTGGGCCACACGGCTGGCGTTGGCCGGGCGCAGGGCGGTGATGCAGAGGGGCACCAGCTGCTGCTGCTCATCCAAGTCCGCGTTGTAGGCGAGGGCGGCGTTGTCGAGGAGGTTGAGGAGCTGGAGGCCGGAGAGGTTGTGGAAGGGCAGGCCGCAGTGGCTGCCGACGAGGAGGAGACGAAGGCTGTAGCGTCGGCTGGCGGCCAGCGGGGGCCGGGGTGGATGACAGTCGGCGAAGCGGCTGAAGTTGCAGAGGAACTTGCAGCCGGTCTGCAGCTGGCGGCGCTGGCTCCCCGGCTCGCAGACGGAGCTGGGATGGAAGGAGAGGGTCTGGTAGGGCTCCACCTCCAGCTTCCGACAGGGGTCGAAGGGGGCTGCAGGCTGTCCGGGGAGGTTGGAGGCTGCCTCCAGGACGGCGTCTCTGCGGGCGGGGCACGGGGGGCTGGTGGGGTAGCGAAGGCAGCCGACGAGGATCCAGGGCCTGGTGGAGACGTGGATGGAGTGGAACCACTGGGTGAGGGTGGTGTTGAGGGTGCGCTGGATTAGGGACCTGGTGGGCCAGTCGTTGATGGAGCGGTAGGGCTTCTGCTGGCCGATGAGGGCTTTGTAGGTGATCTGAGTGAGCCGGTAGTTGAAGAAGCGGTTGACGACGTCCTTCGTTCCGAACAGCTCCCAGGCCGGCAGGTAGAAGCCGGCGAGGCCGAGCAGGCGATGCAGCTGTCCTCGCAGGCCCTGCACTGCTGTCTGGCTGGTCAGGCGTCCTTTGAGCCCCGGGTCCACTTGCACTGTGAGCAGGAGACAGATTTGGAGGCGGGTTTGAGGGCGGCTTCTGGGGATGAGGTGGAAGGGTTTGGTGATGTGGTCCAGAGGGCAGGGCGGCCAGTGGAGACGGCGGCTGGATCTGTTGCAGGCTGTCTGGAAGGGGCTGCTGGTGAGGTTGAGGTCGCGGCCGGACCAACAGATGGCAGGCTGAAAGTGGGGCCAGTACCAGTCGTCGAGGAAATTGAGGCGAAAGTTTGGATGGAGGAAGGTGCGGAGGCGGCTGCGAAAGGCCGCCTGCCAGTCCAGCTCTCCCTGGTACTGCAGGATGGCCGCGTAGCTGGTGGGCGGGCGGAAGTCTGGATGAGGTTGGATGCGAAGGAGGACGGAGAAGAGGGGCTGGCGGGCGGGGCACTCCAGCAGCAGGCACCAGACCCTGAGTGGGAGACTTTTCTGGGCCTCCTGGTTGGCCTGGTCCAGGGCCAGTTGGAGGAGGACGAGGAGATGTCGAGCGAGGGGACGCCGGCGGTCCTCGTCCATGCCGGCGTTGTAGAGGTCGTCGAAGCGGGCGGCGAAGGGGAAGTCGCAGCAGGCGGGCAGGAAGCCGACGGAGCTGGCCGTGAAGAAGAGGAAGGAGGACTTCCAGTGCCAGGCTGAGTTGAGGGTTGCCGGGCTGCAGAAGGTTTCTACCTCCTGGGATGGATGGTCTGGGTACTGGCGATAGCTGGCGTAGTGGGCCGGGTCGAGGAAGTGGCTGGCTAGGCTAAGGCTGGGGCGGAGTTGGGACTTTGTGGCGGGGCACTTTTCCGCGAATGGCTTGGCTGACAAGATTGCCCAGAGCATGCCGGCCAGTTTTGATAATCTGCTCCACCTTCTCATGGTTGGTTCGGTTTGATTTCTGACACTTTTTTTGTTTTAATGTTTTATTTTGGATGCAGTTTGATGGTGACTATAATTTTAAAAATAAAATTTAAAAATTCTTTGTGGTGATTTTTTGCACGATAATAAGTTCCAGAGCCCGTACAACTCAGTTTTTCAATGGAATTTGCCCAAATTTTGCATGAAGATCCGTTTGGGTGGTGGGTAGGGTAGGATTTCAGTGGGATTGGCGAATTTTTTGGAATTTAACAATTTTTGCTCAAAATATTGAAAATTAAGTGGATAAATGCTTCCCCGTTTTTTAACGAAATTTGCAGAGTTTGTGCATAAAGCTACATCTAAATGCTGGGCTGAGATGTGTCTATGCGTTTGCTATATTTATTCGGCCACGCAAACATATTCTAAATCACATATACTGGTTTAACATGAATTTCGGCGAAGTTAAAAATGTTTTCCTCGTCGACCCTTCAGTACGTCACAGCTTTTCTTGCTGAATTTAGCTTTTTAATTAAGGGTGAATGGGGGGGGGCGGAATGGGTAGATTTACCCTAGCATGGTGAGCAGAGGGCGCAGACTCTCGCACCCACTGAGTGCATCCCCCTCCTCAACCTCAACCATTCTCCAATTTCGTCGCCCCCAGCCAAGCCTAACATGAATTGTAGGACGTCTGTCATGAAACCAGAAGCCAGGGTTTTTCCTTCTGCTCCATCTGGAAAATAATTTGCAAGCCATTCTTAACATTTGTTGGTGAAACCAACAATAAGACTAGGGAGCTCGATTGAAGTGATGTGGGCAAGCTAGGCGGGCCAAGGGCTGCATCAACCTTCTCCACATCCGCCTCCCGCTTCTTCTCTCTTCCCAGAGACTCTTTGACGCTGGTTAGCTAAATGGAAGGCCCTGTCATTTCCTCATCAAATGGAAGTCTGGTTGAACCATTGGCAGAGAGCAAGGGCGACATTCCGTGGGGCAAGCTCTACGCCAAGCCTCTCTAGCACGACACCGCGTACAGCTGCTCCACATGCATCTTTCGAACCCACCCACCACACCTGAATAGAATTGACGGCTATTGAATTGGAATCACCGCGGAAATGGAGTTTGAATACCCAGCAGAGCTGTGAAGAAGCAAAGAGGACGCATGGCAAGGTGTGCCGGGCAGTGTTGGAGGGAAAGGGACGGCGCCAGACAGACAGACGGAGAGGTACAACCAATGCATCTTTGCCTTGCATCCGCCTTTCGCTCCTTTATCATCATTTATAGCCCACCCAGCTCCTGTCACTACGCTCCGAAAAAACCCTGTCCTAATACCACTCGTACAATGATGCATCACTCAACGTGCATGATGTATATTGGAGAATTTCTTTTTCTTCTTTATTCCCTGTTAAAATAAAACGAAATATTGTTGAATCACCTTCTCACCGGGGCTCAATATTTAATTCTGTTATACGACAATATCAAAATGCAAATAATTGGTTTTTGGTCATGTATATCTTAAAAACTAAAGTCAAAAAGCGGTTGTTATTTGCCAATGTAATATGAAAAATCCCAGAAAAAACCTTATGCATTCTGAAGACAGCAAAGTGAACTAGGGCTTCAAAACAAACTTTTGAAGGTGGTCAATGGCAGTCAAGCTAAGATGCGTTGGTTGTTTACTAGAGTTTATGGCTCTTCTTAGCACCTGCTTATGATGCTTGTCATATAGCCAAGCATTCTGGTCATGCTTAAACTGTCAACCGTCAGAAACAACTAAAATCCATGGCACCATGGTTCCGTTTCTTCCTCATGATTTTGGTTATGCGGCTCTTAAAACGCACCAACAAAAACGAGGCATTTCACAGATCAGCAACCGCTCCACCTCAGCTGGCTACACCCTAACAGTCCAGCTGGACAGTCTGGAAGTGCCCGACGGGAACACAGCCTCCGGCCAAGCCTGCCAGTACGGCCTCTTCTGTGCCCTCAGCGGCTGCTACCTGTTCCTCGATATCTGCGTCGACATCTCTCCTACTGGGTCTAATCTTCTTCAAGCCTATTTCACAGCAAGTTTGAAGAAATTCTCAGGAGTGCTGACATCAGTACCTGCTCCACGATTGCCTACAGGCGGACGCGGGAGGGGCCGGAGGGCCACCGGTTTGAGTTCAGCGGCGGCATGGGCGGCAGTAACGGAGCCTGGAGCAACCCGGGCCTTTTTCACTCCTCTGATTCATACCAGGTCAGTAGGACAAGGTGGTGTAAGTGTAAGGCAGACAAGAAGATTCCTGCTTGCAGGGCTTCTACTTGAAGCTGAGGGTGCAGACTGAGCTGTCGTCTCCATTTAGTTCCTGTGGGCCGCAGTCTGTGGACGATATTGTGATTTTTCTGGACCCTAGGGAGGTCGGACGATCGCACTCTTTTCAACCATTCATTCATCAACGCGCCAAAGCTGGGCCTACCTGGTGAATTCTTTAGACGCTATAGCTTTTTGTACTTTTAGTTTCACTTCAGGCTTACATTCGCCTTCAGCGTTGAGTGCGATGATGGCTTTGATGGACTATTTTGCAAACGGGCAACAACTTCAACGACTGCCATCACAACTTCCCGTCCTTCTTCCTCCGTCTTTTTCAACACAAGTACCCACATGACGCGAAACTCATGGTCGAGCAAAGAATCGACTTCACCTTTTTCACCACAAAAAACGGTATGATGATTGCCTGGTAGGGGTGGCCCTGGATACTACGGCAAAGAATGGAATGAGGAAAGAGAGTTAGTTTAATGGGGGCAGTGTGGGCAGTGTGTTAGCACACAGGCTTTTACGCACTGCCACTTCATGTCGAACCATATGACGCAGTTTCTGCTGCTCTAAAAGCAAACTCACTCCCATACTTCCGGCAACAAGGTATACTCGGCTATCGCCAAGATGCGCGGCCTTTGGTCCAAATAAAAACCTCAAATAACATTACTATACCACCCATATGAATCACTGCCAAAAGTGAGCTGATTTTATTAAAAACTCAGGGATTTATGGATGTTCGAATTTTTGAAACATCAATATTTTAGGTTTTTGACTAAATATGAAGAGTTCATTTTAAAAAGTCCTTTTCTGAACTTCAATTTACCACCTTGATAGACGTTCATGCCAAAATTCAACTGATTTCATAGAAAAACCATCGATTTATCGATGTTCAAATTTTTGAAACATCAAGATTTTAGGTTTTTCGCCATAAATCAGGAAATAATTAATATTTCGGAAATTCCTTTTGCCAGCTTCAAGAGATCACCTTAATGGACATACCTGCCAAAATTCAGCCAATTTCATTGAAAAACCATCGATTTATGTATGTTCGAATTTTTGAAACATCAAGATTTTAGGTTTTTCGCCATAAATCGGGAAATAATTAATATTTCGGAGATTCCTTTTGCCAGCTTCAAGATATCACCTTGATGGACGTACCTGCCAAAATTCAGCCAATTTCATTGAAAAACAAGTGATTTATGAATTTTCGTATTTTGAAACATCAAAAAATTGAGTTATGGGCGAAAATCGAAAAATTACGCCCATCCCAAAAAATGGCCTGGAGATACCACCCAGAAGGACCTTCATGCAAAAAATTAGCCAATTTCGTTGAAAAACCGCGGAGGCCCGGCCCCGGAAAGACACATATATATATATATATATATGCGGACAGACGGACGCAAAAATGGGGTAACTGCTTAAGCTGGCCTTGGCCGCCCGCCGCTTCGGGCAGGGCGCCAGAGCTCCTCCGGCCTCCGGGCACGGGTGCTACGGCCCCTACGCTTCGCCTAGCATGCTTCGCATGCTAGGCTACGCTCCGGGGCCTCCGCACCCATGCCCTCCGGCCTCCGGAGCTCTGACTGCCCTGCCCTCCGCGGCAGGCGGCCTTCGGCCGCGCAAAAATAATGACTTCAAGAATTTGGCTCCTCCTGCTCTTAACTCAGGTAGTTGATTACTAATGAAGTGTAGCGATCCAAAGGGGTTTCCTCCATTTGATTGCGCCTAAAAAGACCAGTATTGATGGAGCGCTCAAAAGGAGCAGTATTGCGATAATGAAATAAGAAATGCTGAATTGCAGACTTCCATTCCAACTGCTGATGGGGGGTTTACGCTGACAGTGAACATGCAATCCTTCCGCACCCCCGACTCCCGGCTTTTGAGTGGTGGACAGTGCAAGTGGGCAGCCTTCTGCAGGCTCACAGGCTGTCTCCTCAGCCTGACCATCTGCGTCGACCTCATGCCTACGTTGCTGCTTTCTGCCTTAGCGTCCACCACTAGAGTAGATTAATTTCAGGAGTGCTGCCTTGATGGCCTGCAGTTCTATGCCCCGAACCTCAACTCTTCAGGACATAAACACTGAGGATACATTCCACTTTTCCAATGGCAAAGGAGGCATGAACGGAGCTTTTAAAAATCCAGTGGTCCTTCATAGCAACACGCGATATGAAGTTAGTAACCAGAGATTATTCACAACTCCAAATCTTTACTTTTAAGGGATTTTACCTGAAAATAGTGGCAGACCACGATACGATCGATGGAAAACGCTGCCCAGGAAAGGTGGATGATATCGTTTTCTCTTTCCCAGCAAACATTTTCGGCAAACAACGGGACTTTCGGACATACACACATTCCAGAATAGGGACGACTGCTACTGAGTTAACCTCTTCATCATTCAATGCTATGAGGCATAGGATTCAGCCAATTTTTGAGGACAGTTTTTTCGTTTTCTGCGTACTGCGACCCAGGATATGACGGTCTTTATTGTGACAAATTGACGACCACGACAACAACTACCTCCTCCACTACTACAACTACTTCCTCAACTCCAAGCACTACCGCTTTGCTCACAACTCAATCACCATCCACCCCATCAAACCCAACTCTATCCACAACAACGACCGCGCCAACCACTATGACAACCACAAGTTCTACAACAGCTATTGCACCATCAACTTCAACAATATCTATTGGACCAACAACTTCAACAACATCTACTGCACCAACCACTTCATCAATATCTACTGCACCAACAACTTCAACAACATCAACTGCACCAACCACTTCATCAATATCTACTGCACCAACAACTTCAACAACATCAACTGCACCAACAACTTCAACCACATCTACAGGACCAACTACTTCATCAACATCTAATGCACCACCAACTTCAACAACATCACCTGCACCAATAACTTCAACAACATCTACAGGACCAACAACTTCATCAACATCTACTGCACCAACAACTTCAACAACAACTTCAACAACATCTACTGCACCAACAACTTCAACAACATCTACTGCACCAATGACTTCAACAACATCTACTGCACCAACAAATTCCGCAACATTTACTGCACCAACAACTTCAACAACATCAACTGCGCCAATAACTTCAACAACATCTACTGAACCGACAACTTCAACAACATCAACTGCACCAACAACTTCAACAACTACTGCACCAACAACTTCATCAACATCTACTGCACCAACAACTTCAACAACATCAACTGCACCAACAACTTCAACAACATCAACTGCACCAACAACATCAACAACATCTACTGCGCCAACAACTTCAACAACATCAACTGCACCAACCACTTCATCAACATCTACTGCACCAACAACTTCAACAACATCTACTGCACCAACCACTTCAACAACATCAACTGCACCAACAACTTCAACAACATCAACTGCACCAACAACTTCAACAACATCTACTGCACCAACAACTTCAACAACATCTACTGCACCAACAACTTCAACAACATCAACTGCACCAACAACTTCAACAGCATCAACTGCACCAACAACTTCAACAACATCTGCTGCGCCCACAATTTCAACAACATCAACTGCACCAACCACTTCAACAACATCAACTGCACCAACAACTTCAACAACATCTGCTGCACCAATAACTTCAACAACATCAACTGCACCAACAACTTCAACAACACCAACTGCACCAACAACTTCAACAGCATCAACTGCACCAACAACTTCAACAGCATCAACTGCACCAACAACTTCAACGACATCAACTGCACCAACAACTTCAACAATATCTACTGCGCCAACAACTTCAACAACATCAACTGCACCAACCACTTCATCAACATCTACTGCACGAACAACTTCAACAACATCAACTGCACCACCAACTTCAACCACATCAACTGTACCAACAACTTCAACAACAACTTCAACAACATCTACTGCACCAACAACTTCAACAACATCAACTGCACCAACCACTTCATCAACATCTACTGCAGCAACAACTTCGACAACATCTACTGCACCAACAACTTCAACAACATCCACAGCACCCACGCCAGCACCAACTACATCTACAACCTCGCCAGCTCCTGAGACATCTACATTGTTCCCAACGTCATTTCCTACAGATTCCTGTTTCACTTGCTACGAGCTTCTCCATGAGTGGAAGCAGACGAGCTCCGGCGTCTACAACATCAGCGTCCATGGCAGCGATGGCCGCACTGTCATTCTTCCCGTCTACTGCGACATGGAGACTGACGGCGGCGGTTGGACTCTTATTCAAAGGTTCCTCTGTCTTTGAAAAATTCTTGCTATCAAGCTAGCGCATTTTCCGACGCATGGACGGAACTTCTTTTGCTCGATCTTGGGCTGAGTATAAAGCAGGCTTTGGAGACCCGGCTGGAAGTTACTGGCTGGGCAATGAAGCCATTAGCCTACTTAGCAATTGCTACACTACCCAGATGCAGGTTAATGTGTAACATTTTAAGCGAACGAAATAGTGATGATGATCAAAGATTATCTGTGCTTCAGGTGGTTTTGACCAAATGCATGACAAATCTGAAGGACTACGTTACATTTCCCGTTTTTCAAGTGATATCCTGCGTTGTTGGTGCTAAGTAGGTCAAGTTCTAATCTGTTGAAGGTAGGCCCAGAATCGACACTCTATCGGTTGACGGTTTATGGAGGGGGAGCAGGCAGTGCTGGGGATGCCCTTTCTGAGAACAACGGCTTTGCCTTTTCCACCTACGATCAAGACAACGACCCACTTGATGCAGTTGACTGCAGTCGCTCTTATTTCGCCAGAAGGTTTCGCTAGCTTATCCGTTTCGGTTTCTTTGTTTTCTATATTTTTCTAAAAAAAATATCAGGAATAAATAAATGAATAAATTAAATTTAATGGAAAAATAAGGATAATTGAGTGGCTGGTGGTTCAATGCGGCGTGCGGCAAGTCCAATCTGAACGGGGAGTACAAAAAGAGCTGCAACTATCAAAGTCCCAGCGGCTCCATACTGGGCATCTACTGGGGCACTTGGCCCAGCCTCATTGAGTCCCAGAACTACTCACCTTTGACGGCTGAGATGAGGCTTCGACGAAACCTACAACCTCCCCCTCCTCCCACCAGCACATCCACAACCTCCTCCTCTTCTGCCCGTTTGCCCCTTTCTTCCCCAGGCAAAGTCCGTCTAATCTCCCCCCTAAGCTATTGCAGCTACTACAACCTCAACTACAACATCTTCCTCCACCACGACAACTAATCCATCGACCACAAGCACCACCTCCACAACTACGACAACGGAAGCACAAACTACGGCAGCCACAACAATCCCAGCGGGGCGTTGCTGGACCTGCGAGAACATCAATAAGGAGTGGGGCGTTGACACAGACGGCATCTACAACATCACCCTTCTGGACGACGCCGGAAACAGCCACCAAATGCCCGCCTTCTGCGACATGAGCGGAGGCTACACTGTCATTCAAAGGTCACCTCTTCTTCATCTTCCCTTTCATGATTGCCATTTCTGGGCTAAAAATAAATCGATTGAGCCAAAAATGTACCAAGATGAAATTACAACCAAAAATCGCAATACGACATAAAATTACGATCGACTGAGGGTTGCACTGGTTTTCAGCCGAGTGGATGGGACGGTAGATTTCGCGCGGCCTTGGGCCGACTACAAAGCCGGCTTCGGTGAGGCGGGCGGGAATCACTGGCTCGGCAACGAGGCCATCCACTGGCTCACCGCCAACTGCTACCATGGACAGGCCAGTCTTCAGGTGGAGCTCACCAAGTGCGCCCCCATAGACACCAGCTACGCCATTTACGACCACTTCACCGTTTCCTCTTTTACTCTCTCGCCTCTTGAAAAACTCATCCACTGCTCTCCTTCCAAGGTGGGTGATGAAGGAAGCAAGTATCTGCTGCAACTGGGTGGCTTCTTTGACGGAGGCATCGGGGATTCCTTGTCTCAGAGCAACAAGATGGCATTCACCACCAAGGATCAGGCCAATGATCCGCACCAACTCTGCGACCAGTACTTCGGCTATGGGTAAGGAGGAAAAACCATTTCTGGGAAAGATGATGAAACGAAAGTCACAAAAAGTGCGGTGCAGCCTTTTAGAATAAGAAAAAATTATTTGTAGAGTTTGAATAAAAAATTCAAACTTTAATGAGATAACGAAAAAATTTATGCGAAAATTCATGAAAGGAAATTTATCTATTGCATCCAAATAATTTTTATTTTAAAGTTTACTGTTTAGTTCATATATTTCAAACTGATCAAGAATTTGCCAATCCAATACATTGATAAAAGGCCAGAAATCGAAAACAAAAAGGAACTGAGTTAAGTTGTTCATAATTGGTGCAAATAAAATGGATTGGAGCACTGAATTGATTCTCTCATACTTTGAATGAAGTTTATTTGATTTCTGAAATTCGATGCTACCTGACCTGATTGGGCCTTGATTAAGGTCTGAAACCTTTCTGCGAGGCAGTAAGGCCTTGCCATCCTTTCCCTCACAAGGCCTGAACTCTGTGGAAGAGAATTTGTAGCGGTTGGTGGTTCGCCTATTGTGGATTATCCAACCTGAACGGCGTGTACCAGCGCGCTTGCAACTATCAGAGCCCGGGTTACTCGGTGGCGGGCATCTACTGGCGTTCCTGGCCTCGGGAGGACGAGTCCGCCACCTACTCCGCCTACAAAACTGCCATGAAAATCATGCCCTCTCACTAGCCTCTTTGCTTTCTGCCTTTGCCCTCTCTGGATCCATTTATTATTCCTCTGCTCTGCATCAGTCAAAATGGGCAAGAAGCGAAAATATAAGAGGCTTTTTTGAACAGAATGTCAACAAAGCAGCAGTGGGTGTGGCTGTAAATCTTACGAGCTAGCAGGGAAGGGCGGCATGTGATGATGCACACTGATAAAACTAATCGGGCTTTTTGGTGCTCAGCACTGCGTCACTTCCTCTCCTCTTCCGCATACATCCGTTTAGATTGACAGCCCAATGCCTTAGCGAAATCCCTGCTCAAAATGCGACTGTCTCATGGCACCCTGCTTTTTCTGGTAAAAGGAAAAATATTTGGTTGAAAAAAAAATAAAAACGGTTGGCAGGTTGCTTTGACGGAATGGGCGAGGCCGGGAGCTGGAGACTACACACTCACTGTCACCTTGTCCAGGCTCAACACCCAGAATAGGCTGGCAAAAGAGAGCCAAAAGTGTCAGTACTATCTTTGCGGCTGTAATCTCCAGTTTCAGCAGTTCTGCATCGATGTCAAGCCAAAAGGGTGCTTTTTTCTGCGTTGATGCTTATAGAATTTTGATGAGCATGCAGGTTTATTGACAGGTCAAAGGTTTTGGGCCTGTGCAACTCAATGACCCAGGTGAACAGCACAACCTTCATGGATGTTCATAATGGAAACTTGGCTATAAAAAACGGCACTTTCGGTGATTACAAGAACCCTACAGTGATCAAATCGAGCAATCTTTGGGAGGTAAGAATTCATGCTAAAATTTGTTCTTTGCGGAAAATGCATTCCTTTTTTGCAGGGCTTTTATCTAAAAATGAAGGTGATCGATCTGGCCAATTACATAGCGTGTCACGGCAATTACAGCGTGGGCGAAGTCCTACTGGACATCAGCCAAGACGAGCACGGACGGTTTCAAAAATTCGAAGAGTATTTCCTCGTACGACCAGGAAACCATTATCCCATGCTGTGCGAAGCTACCTTTCAAAATAATATCATCTCTCTATGTCCGCTTTAAGAATGGACTTTCAATTCCGTGTGGACTGCGATCCTGGGTTCGGCGGCCCAAAGTGCGCAGCTATCACTACTTCCTCCACAACTTCAACTCCTGCCCCTCCACCCTCAACTCCAGCCCCCTCCTCCCCCAGCTCTACCTCTGGTACCCTTTCATTGACCATCAATGCAGAGCCTCAGATTGGAACTGCAGTGAGTCCCTGTGCCCCCGGCGGAGGCCTCATTCGACCCAGCTACTTCAGCGCCCCCATCTCGGACACCGAGTCCCACTGCGACCCCACCGGCGTCTTCTACAACTACTACCTCCTCGTATCCGTCGCCTCCCCTCAGTCTCTCTTTTCATAGCCCTAGTCCAGCTGATGGCACTAGCTTTCAATGGATTGAGGAATGAGAGCTATGCGGTGGAGTATAAGCCTGCGCCGGATCCCTTTTGTCCTCCCAATACGACGGTTCCCTTCATAACGCTGAGTTCGAGGGAGCCTGTGTACGATTTTCTCCCCACCGCAAAAGCACTGCCACTGCCTGCCTCTCGTGATGTGCCTACTGATGCAATAATGCCAGTCGAGTGTGTGGGAGGAAGAATATGCATTTGAGGTGAGTCTGAGGGTACAGGTCTACTGGTTCCCGGGCCATTTCGATTACAAGGGATTCGGCCGCTGCGATTTCGCAAGCGCATGCGAGTGGCAGGATTTGCCGGCCATTGAATGCCGTTATAGCATTGAACCGGGCTCCAGCCTTCACCTCTGCGCTGACATTGAGAACGACATTCAGTTCCCTTCTTGTCTGCTCATTTCTGACCAGCTTAAATCCGCTGTTCACTTAGATTCGGCTTCCATATAAATGCCGATTGTGCAACGACAGTTCCTACGTCCTCGACCCCATCACAACCCTCCACAACTTTGGAGCTTTCTTCATCCTCGTCATCTACCTTCCCACCTTCAACTTCTTCCGCTCCCACCTCCACTGCTTCAGCCTCCAGCTCTTCAAGTTCTAGTCTTCCAACGACAAGTGTATCAGCTACGTCTATCCCTCCATCAAGCTCTTCGATACACAGTACTGTCTCATCGACCACTGCTACTGCACCCGTCACAACTCCATCAACGTTCACTGCAACTTCCATAGCTACGTCAGCCCCTTCTTCATCTTCTTCACAGCTTTCAACCTCTATTACTCCCATTTCGTCTACTTCATCCTCGTCGTCTGCCACAAGCTCCTCAACTCCTTCCGCTCCATCTATCGCCTCAACTGTCACAAGCGCGCCAGTTACCTCAGTTCAATCAACTGCTCCCACCACAACACCATTCTCCTCTCCCGCCCCGCCATCAACTTCTTCACCAACCATTCCCTCCACAATTCTAAGCAGCTCAAGATCTCCGACCACCGGTCTCAATTACTCTTCTCTTCCTCCATCTTCATCTTAACCTAGCCCCAGCCTATTTTCAGCCAACGGAACTTCGGGCCCACCAACGAGCGGGCCTTGCGATAGAGGCGGCCTGCTTTTTCAGCCAGAGTCGGCCACAGCCCCCTGGAGCCAGCCGGGCGTGGACTGCCTCGGCAATCCTCTATCAGCCGCCGGCTACTCCTTCAAACTCTGCGCCAACGGGTCCCACTTTCTCCTACACCCTCCCAACCTACCTAGGAGCTTTGCAGACTGTGCCAGGCCTACGAGGGCCCTTCCTGTCCGCCGCCCTTCCCGACCGCCCCCGCCGCCGTCTTCAGCAACACCTCCAGAACCTATCTATTTCCAGCCTCCGCCCCCGCTCTCTACATCAACGCCACAGTTGCCCAGGCCTGGACCCCTTGGCCTGTCAAAGTCAGAAGGTAGCATTTGAGGTGAGTCTCCAGATCGTCTTCGAGAGACTGAACGGTACGGCGTCGGTGAGTGGACCTGAGTGCCCGGTTCAGGCTCCATGTGCGGGATATTTCCTGGCTGCTCAATTTCACTGCCTGCTTCCGACGCCCTCTGACCAAGGCTCATTCGCCCTCTGCCTCAGCTCCAACGAGGCTTTCAGGTCCGAACACTGTTTCTCCAATTTGCATGTTTATTGAACTGGATCCAGCATTGGTGGAACCGTGCGCTGGACATCTCCCTGCAACTCTTCCACCCAGAGTACCAGCTTAGCTCCAAGCTCCACTTCGATTCCTTCTTCCTCAAGGAGGACGACGGCGACCTATCTTTCATCCTCCACTTCCCACGGCTATTCTTCCAACTCTGCGGCTTCGACTACAGCCTCAGAGCCAACCAGCAACTCTACCTCTTCACCATCCTCGGCCAGCAGCCCCCTAACCTCCAGCCCTGCCCCAAAGACAACTTCAACTGGAACTACTAAAGCCTGGACAGCCTCTACTTCTATCGCCGCTTCCTCGCCGAGCTCTTCATCAGCATCTCCTCCAACGACCTCGACGCCGTGCTACCAGCTGAGCTTCCGTCCGCAGACGCTCACCGTCCCCTTCAACTTCTCCGACGCCCTGGACTGCGGCGGCAAGGCTCTCACCAGCGCCTCCTACATCCTGTCACTGGCTGTGCACCAGGAGCAGCCGTTTATTTCCGTCCTTCCTGCTACAAGGTCCTGGCTAATTGTCAATCTCCTGCAGCAGTGCCCGGGAACTGGAGCGGATAGAATATGCTGGCCAGTCTTGCGGCAACCAGAATCGCAGCCTGCCTTTTGCCGTTTTCAACGAGACACGAAGCTTTCTATTTCCTTCCTCCAGCTCAAATCTATCAATCTTCAGTCCTATGACGACGGTTAGAAAAATTTATTTCTCATATGATTTCCGTAAATTTTGCGACATTTCTACACTGGCACATAAAGCAATGTAAGAAAGGAATATTGAAGGAATTGTGCCTGAGCATGCGCTTCCTACGTCTGAATGGGACAAGTAGAAAAGCTGATGATGGGAGTTGCGAATTTTCACCAACCTGCGCTAACTATACGGTGGAGACGGAGCTAAGTTGCTGTTATGACCTCCCTCAATACTTCTCCCACAATTCCACAACCTTCTTCCTTCTCTGCCAGCCTACGTTCCCGCTGCCACAATATCAATACAGGTTATGTAATACTTCCATCAATTTCTATTACTCCAATCAAAATTATGTCTCCTTACAGTTTTGGAGGAGTTGTTGACGTGGTAAATTCGGAAAATTGCGGAAATTACTCTACAACAAGCAGCAGATCACCTCCTACTACCTCACCAAGCGAATCAACCACGGTCTCATCTGTTTCTCCATCTGCCCCATCATCAGGACCAGCTTCATCTACACCTTCAATTCCACCCTCTACATCAGCTCCAGGAACTAGCCCGACAGCCTCTGCCTCATCTGTTTCACCATCTGCCCCATCATCAGGCCCAGCTTCATCTACACCTTCAATTCCACCCTCTACATCAGCCCCAGGAACTAGCCAAACAACCTCTGCCTCATCAGTTTCACCATCTGCCTCAACATCAGGCCCAGCTTCATCTACACCTTCAATTCCATCCTCTACATCAGCTCCAGGAACTAGCCCAACAGCCTCTGCCTCATCAGTTTCACCATCTGCCCCATCATCAGGCCCAGCTTCACCTACACCTTCAATTCCGCCCTCTACATCAGCTCCAGGAACTAGCCCAACAGCCTCTGCCTCATCAGTTTCACCATCTGCCTCAACATCAGGCCCAGCTTCATCTACACCTTCAATTCCATCCTCTACATCAGCTCCAGGAACTAGCCCAACAGCCTCTGCCTCATCAGTTTCACCATCTGCCCCATCATCAGGCCCAGCTTCATCTACACCTTCAATTCCACCCTCTACATCAACTCCAGGAACTAGCCCAACAGCATCTGCCTCATCAGTTTCACCATCTGCCCCATCATCAGGCCCAGCTTCAACTACACCTTCAATTCCACCCTCTACATCAGCTCCAGGAACTAGCCCAACAGCCTCTGCCTCATCAGTTTCACCATCTGCCTCATCATCAGGCCCAGCTTCATCTACACCTTCACTTCCACCCTCTACATCAGCTCCAGGAACTAGCCCAACAGCCTCGGCCTCATCAGTTTCACCATCTGCCCCATCATCAGGCCCAGCTTCATCTACACCTTCAATTCCGACCTCTACATCAGCTCCAGGAACTAGCCCAACAGCCTCGGCCTCATCTGTTTCACCATCTGCCCCATCATCAGGCCCAGCTTCATCTACACCTTCACTTCCACCCTCTACATCAGCTCCAGGAACTAGCCCAACAGCATCTGCCTCATCAGTTTCACCATCTGCCTCATCATCAGGCCCAGCTTCATCTACACCTTCAATTCCACCCTCTACATCAGCTCCAGGAACTAGCCCAACAGCCTCTGCCTCATCAGTTTCACCATCTGCCCCATCATCAGGCCCAGCTTCATCTACACCTTCAATTCCACCCTCTACATCAGCTCCAGGAACTAGCCCAACAGCCTCTGCCTCATCAGTTTCACCATCTGCCCCATCATCAGGCCCAGCTTCATCTACACCTTCAATTCCACCCTCTACATCAGCTCCAGGAACTAGCCCAACAGCCTCTGCCTCATCTGTTTCACCATCTGCCCCATCATCAGGCCCAGCTTCATCTACACCTTCAATTCCACCCTCTACATCAGCTCCAGGAACTAGCCCAACAGCCTCTGCCTCATCAGTTTCACCATCTGCCCCATCATCAGGCCCAGCTTCATCTACACCTTCAATTCCACCCTCTACATCAGCTCCAGGAACTAGCCCAACAGCTTCTGCCTCATCTGTTTCTCCATCTGCCCCATCATCAGGACCAGCTTCATCTACACCTTCAATTCCACCCTCTACATCAGCTCCAGGAACTAGCCCAACAGCCTCTGCCTCATCAGTTTCACCATCTGCCCCATCATCAGGCCCAGCTTCATCTACACCTTCACTTCCACCCTCTACATCAGCTCCAGGAACTAGCCCAACAGCATCTGCCTCATCTGTTTCACCATCTGCCTCATCATCAGGCCCAGCTTCATCTACACCTTCATCTCCACCCTCTACATCAGCTCCAGGAACTAGCCCAACAGCTTCTGCCTCATCTGTTTCTCCATCTGCCCCATCATCAGGACCTGCTTCATCTACACCTTCAATTCCACCCTCTACATCAGCTCCAGGAACTAGCCCAACAGCCTCTGCCTCATCAGTTTCACCATCTGCCCCATCATCAGGCCCAGCTTCATCTACATCTTCACTTCCACCCTCTACATCAGCTCCAGGAACTAGCCCAACAGCATCTGCCTCATCAGTTTCACCATCTGCCTCATCATCAGGCCCAGCTTCATCTACACCTTCAATTCCACCCTCTACATCAGCTCCAGGAACTAGCCCAACAGCTTCTGCCTCATCTGTTTCTCGATCTGCCACATCATCAGGACCAGCTTCATCTACACCTTCAATTCCACCCTCTACATCAGCTCCAGGAACTAGCCCAACAGCATCTGCCTCATCAGTTTCACCATCTGCCTCATCATCAGGCCCAGCTTCATCTACACCTTCAATTCCACCCTCTACATCAGCTCCAGGAACTAGCCCAACAGCTTCTGCCTCATCTGTTTCTCGATCTGCCACATCATCAGGACCAACTTCCTCTGCACCTTCAATTCCACCCTCTACATCAGCTCCAGGAACTAGCCCAACAGCCTCTGCCTCATCAGTTTCACCATCTGCCCCACCATCAGGCCCAGCTTCATCTACACCTTCACTTCCACCCTCTACATCAGCTCCAGGAACTAGCCCAACAGCATCTGCCTCATCAGTTTCACCATCTGCCTCATCATCAGGCCCAGCTTCATCTACACCTTCAATTCCACCCTCCACAGCAGCTCCAGGAACTAGCCCAACAGCTTCTGCCTCATCTGCTTCTCCATCTGCCCCATCATCAGGACCAACTTCCTCTGCACCTTCAATTCCACCCTCTACATCAGCTCCAGGAACTAGCCCAACAGCCTCTGCCTCATCAGTTTCACCATCTGCCCCATCATCAGGCCCAGCTTCATCTACACCTTCACTTCGACCCTCTACATCAGCTCAAGGAACTAGCCCAACAGCATCTGCCTCATCAGTTTCACCATCTGCCTCATCATCAGGCCCAGCTTCATCTACACCTTCACTTCCACCCTCTACATCAGCTCCAGGAACTAGCCCAACAGCATCTGCCTCATCAGTTTCACCATCTGCCTCATCATCAGGACCAACTTCATCTGCACCTTCAATTCCACCCTCTACATCAGCTCCAGGAACTAGCCCAACAGCCTCTGCCTCATCAGTTTCACCATCTGCCTCATCATCAGGCCCAGCTTCATCTACACCTTCAATTCCACCCTCTACATCAGCTCCAGGAGCTAGCCCAACAGCTTCTGCCTCATCTGCTTCTCCATCTGCCTCATCATCAGGCCCAGCTTCATCTACACCTTCAATTCCACCCTCTACATCAGCTCCAGGAACTAGCCCAACAGCCTCTGCCTCATCAGTTTCACCATCTGCCCCATCATCAGGCCCAGCTTCATCTATATCTTCACTTCCACCCTCTACATCAGCTCCAGGAACTAGCCCAACAGCATCTGCCTCATCTGTTTCACCATCTGCCTCATCATCAGGCCCAGCTTCATCTACACCTTCATCTCCACCCTCTACATCAGCTCCAGGAACTAGCCCAACAGCTTCTGCCTCATCTGCTTCTCCATCTGCCTCATCATCAGGCCCAGCTTCATCTACACCTTCAATTCCACCCTCTACATCAGCTCCAGGAACTAGCCCAACAGCCTCTGCCTCATCAGTTTCACCATCTGCCCCATCATCAGGCCCAGCTTCATCTACACCTTCACTTCCACCCTCTACATCAGCTCCAGGAACTAGCCCAACAGCCTCTGCCTCATCAGTTTCACCATCTGCCCCATCATCAGGCCCAGCTTCATCTACATCTTCACTTCCACCCTCTACATCAGCTCCAGGAACTAGCCCAACAGCATCTGCCTCATCTGTTTCACCATCTGCCTCATCATCAGGCCCAGCTTCATCTACACCTTCATCTCCACCCTCTACATCAGCTCCAGGAACTAGCCCAACAGCTTCTGCCTCATCTGTTTCTCCATCTGCCCCATCATCAGGACCTGCTTCATCTACACCTTCAATTCCACCCTCTACATCAGCTCCAGGAACTAGCCCAACAGCCTCTGCCTCATCAGTTTCACCATCTGCCCCATCATCAGGCCCAGCTTCATCTACACCTTCAATTGCACCCTCAGCCCCAGGATCCAGTCCAACAGGCTCTACCTCATCAGTTTCACCATCTTCCCCATCAACGAGCCCTTCATTTACGACAACTCTTCCCTTCACATTCGCGCCTGGGCGATGTACAACTTGCTACGAACTACACGAAGCTGGCTTTAACGCCTCAGGATTCTACAATATTAGTCTCTGGGATGGTAGCCAAGGCCGCATCTACCAAGCCTACTGCGATATGACCGACCAAGATGGTGGCTGGACCCTTATCCAACGGTGTGGTTTGCATTGCTTTTTTGTATTTTTTTGTTTTTAATTTTTTGTCCTTTTGCCCACTCCGAGGAAGTTGAAAGAAGCTGAAGCCAGAAGCAAGCGTTGTGGCATTGAAGGCGATTGGATGGAACAAGTTTCGCGCGTAGCTGGGACGAGTACCAACAAGGCTTTGGGAACGGAGAAAGCTTCTGGCTTGGCAACGATGCCATTCACCTACTCACCGCCTGCTACCCCACTGAACTGCTTGTCCAACTCACTACCTGTCTCACTCAAAGTACCAGCACCATTCGCTACCCACGATTTATCGTTCCCAATTTCCTTTGGGCATTATTTTTGGCTTTGATATACTGGCTGCTTATCTGAGGTGAGTTCTGGATCGAATCTTTATCGAATGTTCATCTATGGCAATACCTCGGATGAGGCACTGGACAGTTTGTCTGCGGACAGCGGCGCATACTTTTCCACTTATGACCAGGACCACGACCTCCTTCCTAATGTACACTGCAGCAAGGACTATTACGGACACGGGTCAGCACTTTCATGCATTCATGCATCTTTTATTATTGGCTAACCGAAAAATTTCTAATATCTCGAATACCAGTTGCGAATAAATAACCTTCCTCCTAGTTTTTTCGGACTATGCTAGCTCCCCCCCCCCACTTATACTTCCCCCCCCCCCACTTAAATAATCCCCCCCCCCCCACTTACAGAATCCCCCCCACTTAGGAATGACATAGGCTTTGGAAGGCTTAGGCTTAGTTTTAGGTAGAAATCCGTAGTTGTTGATGCTACACCCCCCCACTTATGATGCTACATCCCCCCCCCCCCCACTTAAGCATATTTTGAAGTTAAGTGGGGGGGGGGGAGCTAGCATCAAAAGTCAAAATATGCTTAAGTGGGGGGGGGGGGTGTAGCATCATAAGTGGGGGGATGTAGCATCAACAACTACGGATTTCCACCTAAATCTAAGCCAACGGCTAAGTGGGGGGGGGGATTATATAAGTGGGGGGAATGTATAAGTGGGTGTGGAAAGTATAAGTGGGGGGGGGAGCTAGCAAAGTCCATTTTTTCTATGGTTCTAGGGCAATTTCATGTTCAGCTAGTGGTTGTTATTTTTAGGGATAGGAAATGGCGTAAGAAAATTCAGCAATGGTTTTTTTTGCGCCACCTGTATCCACGATTAGGATAGGGCACTTCTTTCTTTACCAGAAGTTTGTGCTCAAAAATTCTTGACTTCTTGACCTTTTTGAATTTTGTGCTCAAAAATCGAATTTTAAAAACTCAGCATGTATCAATTTCAGGGTTATCTAAAAGTTAGTGGCTTAAAAAAATTGCGGTAAAGGTTGGTACATAATTGAGAGGTTGGTGGTTCAATGAGCTGTGCGGCCCATCCGATCTGAACGGGGAGTATCGGAGTGGGTGCAATTACCAGAGCGCCAATGGTGCTATTGACGGCATCTACTGGCGCTCCTGGCCCAGTCTCACCGAATCCGCCACCTACTCCGCTTTCGCCACTCAAATGAGGCTGCGCTTCAACCCACATGCACCCGACACCACCACCAGCACTACCTCCACTACTACCACTTCTACTACCACCAGTCATTCTTTTTCATTTTCACTATCAAGAAGAATATTTTGAAAAACGTTTTAGAATTTTTTCTATTTGTTTAAAAATTTATTTGTTCTTCTTATCAATTTTTCATATTTATCCAATCAATTACAAAGCTGACTGTGTGTGAAAATATTGCAAACAATGGCCAAAGTTTGCAGCCACAACCTCGACGACAACAACAACCCCAACCACTTCCACATCAACCACAACGACGACATCGCCAACTAGTTCCCGCTATTTTATTTCTTTTCTGCTTTTTCATTGAAAAATAATTGAAAAACTCAGCAAGCACAACAACGACAACTCAACGGCCAACGACGGTGCCTGGGCAAAGTTGCTGGACTTGCTACGACATGCTGCACGAGTGGAACGCGACGGAGGACGGCCTGTACAGCATCTTCCTCAAGGAAGCCGACGGCAGCATCCTCAACACTACCGCCTACTGCGACATGACCGGCGGTGGATACACCGTCATTCAAAGGTCTTACATATATACCTTTTCCCTCTTCCATCATGCCCATGCATTATTAGCAAAAATAATGCAATTTATTTAAAATTATAAAAAAAACTTGAAAAATGAAGGAAAGGCGATGTTGAAGGCGAGAAGACGGGATGAATTTTGCCCGTCCCTGGAAGGACTATAAAAGCGGTTTCGGGCAGCTGGGTGGCAGCTACTGGCTGGGCCTGGACTACATCCACCTCCTCACCGCTTGCTCTCCAAGCGAAGCGCTCATACAACTCACCTCCTGCGGGGATCAATTCGCTCCGCTCAACATCCACTACCCTCTCTTTTTGGTTCACTAAACATTTTCTATTGCCAGTTCATCTTATCCAGTTCATCAGTTATGTATCACTTTTTACAATTCTTCCAGATTTATTGATTTTTTATGTTTTTTTTATAATTTCAGTTGAATGGTTCAAGTTTGAGGCGCAGAAAAGAGTTTTGTCATATTACCAGGTAGGCGATGAGGGGAGCCAATACCAGTTGACCTTGTACAAGCAGGGCGCCGAGCCAAACGCCGCATTGGACTCTCTGTCGCTCGATTCTGGCGCCAAATTCTCCACCAAGGATCGCAAGAACGACGGCCTTCAGTCCGGCCTCAACTGCAGCTCGTTCTACGGAAACAGGCTCTATTTCATCCACACCAATTCAGAAACTTGGACAGGGTAACGGAATGTTCTCAGCGGTTGGTGGTTCAATGGGGCGTGCGGGGACGCCAACCTGAACGGGCGGTACTACGAGAACTGCAACTACCAGAGCGACGGGGCCAGCATTCCCGGCATCTACTGGAAGTCCTGGCCCTCTCTCGACCTATCCGCCACCTACTCACCCTATCGAGCACTCATCAAACTGAGGCCAAACCCCAACGCCCCCAACACCACCACTACCACCTCCACTACCACCACCACCACCAAGCCCACCAGTTTTCCACCTTTGCACCACCAACAGTCCATTATTGCCTCATATTTCCAGCAACCACTACAACACCGACTACTACAACTACCACTTCAACCACCACCACCACACCAACTACAACACCAACAAGTTTTCCCCCCACCCCAAAGATGAAATTGGGCAAAATGCTGACCGCCAGCAACGCCGACGACGACCACGCGGCCGCCGCTGACCATTCCCCCCGGCGGCTGCTGGACCTGCTACGAGATGCTGCACCAGTGGAACCTCACCCTGGACGGGGTCTACAACATCACCCTGCAGCACGAGGACGGCAGTCAGTACGAAGTCCCGGCCTTCTGCGACCTATCCGGCGGCGGATACACCGTCTTCCAGAGGTTTGAAGGTCCTTCCTTCAATCGGTGAGGAGTGAAGAGGAGGAGATTGCAGTCGAGTGAGTGAGAGCGAATCATTCGCCCGCTCCTATGAGGATTATCGGGCAGGCTTCGGGAGCCCGGGTCAGAACCATTGGCTGGGCCTGGACAACCTGTTCCGCCTCTCCAGCTGCTATCATCAGCACAGCCAACTGCGGGTCGAGTTGACGGCCTGTAGGACTCTCAAGAAGAGTTTTGCACACTACCAACAATTTGCCGTTGGCATCCTGCCACTTCTTATCAACGATTCCTTTGATTGACTTATTGATGAAAGAAATGATTGAGATAAGAGCGGATATGGGTACAGGTTGGGGGTAATGATACGGAGTACCGGCTGACAGTCTCCGGTTTCGTGGACGGAGGAGCTGGAGACTCGTTGGGCGGGACGAGGTACCCGAAAGAAAGCGACAACGGCATGCCCTTCACCACCAGGGATCATGCAACCACTAACGCTCGAATCTGTCCTACCTACTTTGGACAGGGGTTACAAAAACTTTTACTCACTATTCAAGATTTTTAAACTTTGTCGAGCTGCATTCAAGATTTTACTGTAAAGTGAACGATACGAACGAACGATTTAACGATTTTAGATTTATATTAGTGGTAATGTTTGCAAAGCAATGCAAAGCTTTTGCAGCAATTTTTTTTCTTAATTCTAAATCTGTATGTGGGCTTTGGGCAAGGCGTTCAGCTACGGACTTGAAGTGCAATGATGGAAAAAAGAACGTTTTGCAGAGGATTTTGGTATAATTATTGCGGTGCTGCAAATCTAAATGGGGAGTACAAGCGGAACTGTAACTACCAGAGTCCTGGCTACAGCATCCCCGCCATCTACTGGCGCTCATGGCCTAGAGAGGAAGAGTCAGCCAACTATTCTCCCTATTCCACCGCTATGAAACTTCTGCCTCCGCCCTGATATTCTCTCATTTGTCGCTTCATGTCTCCTCATTACCTTTGTTTGTCCTGCTTTTACTGGCTTTCAGAGACCTGAATTTCTGTGCTTTCATTCACTGCCTTGAATTGGGATGGGAGCAGTCTTTTTTGCTGTGTATATAGTAGCGCTTGAAAAAAGTATTTTTTCGATGAACAAGTGGAGAGTGGACATAATACGCAATGGGAGGAGTACAGGAGCTTCGGGAGGGGACTGCTGTGAGCTTGGGTGCTAAAATAGCGCGGTGGATGCTAGGGAGAAAAGCGAGACCCGTGGGCAAAAAGGACGCTAGCTAGAGTGAGCTCAGGTTTTCTCATCTTTGCTGGACATTAATGAGCTTTCAGTCGTTCACGGGTAAGAGGCGCGGCCTAACCTTCACCGTCTGCCCTGCCAACATCAGCAACGGCCCACACACATTCACTTCCCCCGGCAAGTGTTCTCAAAACTGGGATTGCGCGATTTCGCGGACAGCAACCGGAGCAGCGCACAAAATCCGCCCTTCTCAGAAACGACATCGAAATGCTGAGGCCTTGAGAGTATGTAGGCCGGCTGAGAATGAAACGACGCCTCCCCCTCAAGGTGTGGGGCACAGAAGAGGGAGCAGATATACGAAAGCCAGTCAAAAAGGAGAAGGATCAGGCTAGGTGTGTCTGTGTGTCCGATGTCAGGTGAATCGCAGTTTGAAGGAGAGAAGAGGGGGGTGCTAGTGGAAAAGCGAGACTGGAGAAGCGAGCATGTGATCCGAAAGCCATCCACGCAGGGCATTCGCAGGTGAGGCCGTGGTGTAGGAGGAGGAGTGTTTAGGAGGAGGCTGCTTAGAGGAAGTAGTCGGGCGTTCGCCTCGTCACATGCGGCTCTCCGCGACGCGGTGCCGGATCGAATTGCAGGCTGCAAATAGGGTTTGAGAGGGTTTTGAGGAGTTGAGGAGTAGGAGTAAAAGGGAACAATGAGTATTTCAGTTCGTCGTCCAGCTCCATGAGTGCGGCCTGATTGCCGCAGCGGTAGCAGTAGTTGGGCGCGGAGAAACAGGTGACCACGTTCCGCTCATGGCACCAGTTGTAGCCCTGCCAGTGTCCAATAGGAGTGTAGGGGGTGGGATAGGAGGGGTGTAGGAGTGAGTACCTCCATGACGAGCTGATGTGCTCGGGCGATGAGGGTGAGTCCGTTGGCGTGGTTGAAGGTTTCGGAGATGTCCTGGCCGAAGGTGTAGCCGGCGCCGCGGGGCGAGATGCCCCAGCCGCCGCGGTCGTCGGGGTCCGACCAGAGGAGGTCGCACATGGGGCCCTCGTGCGGCACCTCCTGCAGTCGGTCCAGCGCCCGGATGTGATCCAGGGTGTCAATGGACGGCGACAGGCCGCCGTGGAGGCAGAAGATCTGGCAAGGGTTGGCTGAAGGTGAATGGGGGGGGGGGGGGTGGAGGAAGGGGGAGTTTGAAGGACCTGTCCATCCACGAGGGCGGTGAGAGGGAAGTAGTCGAAGAGGTCCGTGAAGTACTTCCAGACATTGGCGTTGCCGTATTTGCGGAGGCACTGCAAATGGCCCAGCCATGGAGTCAAAGATAGGAGCAGGAAATGGAGAGCACCTCGTCATAGAAGCCGTAGACCTGGGTGATCTGTCGGGACTCGTGGTTGCCGCGCAGGATTGTCACCCGATCCTTGTAGCGCACCTTCAAGATTTTGTTTTGCTCCACTTTTGCTCCCCACCCTGGGTTTCTTTCCCCTCCAGTCAATCATCTGCGGCCAAAAAACCGGGCGAGAGCACTTATCGGGGGCGAGCAAAAATAGACAAGACCTATGAAAGGGCCGAGGGACTCTTGAGGCAGTGTGGCCAGTGGCTGGGGGATGGAGGCTGTGTCTAGTGTCAACAGGCGATGCCTGCATAACTCTCCCGGGGAAGGCCGCAGCACACGTGAAGAGGGGGCTGTTTTGGCAGCTGTCTCAGAGAGGTTCTAGACTGCCGCAGGGCTGGCGTAAGAAGGGAGGGAGACAAAAGACCACCTCTCCAGCCCCCTCCCGGGAAAAATGCGACACCTCTTGCTCGGCCATTGAGAAGAAAGGGGGACAGGCTATGAGGTAAGCGCCGGGGGAGGCTTACGCCCACGTAGTCTGCCTATCGAAACGGCTTAGGGAAGGACAAGGGGAGGGTTTTGTGAATGGAGGTAAGGGGGGATGAAGAGAATGAAGAGGAAGGAGGTACCTTGAGGCAGACGAGAAGGGAGACGGTCTCCACGGAGTAGTAGCCGCGATCCACGTAGTCGCCCATGAAGAGGTACTATGATGTATGGTACTACTCCATCTTTAACGTCCGGAAACGTTGGTTTAACGTTGGTGTCCGGAGACTTGCCGCCCATCTTGAAGAGCTCCATGAGGTCGTGAAACTGGCCGTGCACATCCCCGCACACTGTCACCGGACACTTCACCTCCTGCACGTTCGATTCCTTCGACAGAATCTCCTTCGCCTGCAATACCACACCCGCTTGCATTGCATACAAGAAGCATTTTATTTCTCGATTACATGCATTACACTTAGTGTGAACAAAAGGCCTTCCATTTGCAAATAAATCGATATATTTGAAAAGAAAAGAAGTGATCTAGAATTCAAAGATTTTGCAAGAATTATTTTTAGCTGCCTCATTTGCTGGTGATTTAGTAGCACCTTCCGCTGCAAATTAGTGCGACCTTTGCCCACCGAGCCTTTTCCCTAATTTTAACACCTTCTTAATATCAACCGCAGATGAGCCCCTGTGACAGTGACGCATGCTGCATACGTCTGCTGACATCATTCAGCTGCTACATCCAGCACAAAACAGATACATCCTCATCTATGTTGGCCGAAAGCCAGGGCGCGTGACCCCTGAAAGTCCAAAGAAGCCGAAACCTTATCACAGAGCGTCTTGACTTGATTCTCGGAGAGCTGCTTGCATTCGTAGAGCTGCTCCACCCAGCCGTCCAGCTCCTTGCAGGTGGCCGGGCTGAGCAGTGCCTTCTCCTCCGTCATCTTCTCTTTGCTTCCTCTGCCAACACTGGGCCTATTGAGCGTGAGAGGGACTCGCCTGCCTCCGTGCTTCTTATAGGAGCGCACTAAGCTACCCGCCCCCACACACTGCCCCTTACCCCCCACCTCCAGCCTCCATGGCCCCCTACTGGCCCTTCGAAAGCGGGCCATTCCCTCCTGCCTCTCTAATCCCCCCCGGACGTCTCTCATACCAGCTCTCCGCCTTTCCCGCCTACGGTACCCCGCCGGTACTGCGCAGTCTTTGCATAGCTACACTTTCTAGTGGGCTCATATACGTAATTGATCTTGAAGTTGAGGATTAGAATGCCGATCATTACTGGCTGAAGAGACTATGCATTTTCGCAGGCAAACGAGCACCAGCAAGAAGGGCGGGAAACTAGTTGCGGCACATTGGATTGAGGCTTCCTAAATGGGTAGGATACAGAATAATGGGGAAAAATTTGCCAGACAGACAGTCGCGAAATATGCAAGGAGGGCTTGATCACATGAGCGAGGCGGAATCGTGGGCTGAATGGCAAAGCAATACTGGATGGTTGGCAAGGCTGCGTGGGGAGAGAGGAGGAAGAGGGACCTTCTCAGTCTAAATGCCTAAAGCGCTTGGCGGCCTTTGGTTCCCAGAGCAAGGATGGAGAATTCACATTTTTGGCCTACTTTGCGAGAAGGCCTATTTGGGCAAGGTTCGCGCTAATCGATATGCAGCTTTCCGAATGGGCCTCATCTTTCCAACGGATGATCTTCAACGTATTCGCTTGAATCATTGTGACAAATTAGGGTGTAACCAATGCACTAACCAAGCATCCATTTGGATTTTTGGGCGAAGACGTCACTTCTTAGATTCTGTGCAAAGCAAATTCCCAGAATCTTCAAAATATTGATAATCTCCAGTGAATCTACTGTTCAAAAAAATGAAATTTGTATTTGCCCAAAAATTAAAAAGAAAGGAAAAGTAGAAAAAGTAGACCCAACAACGAATAATTATGGCCAAAATTCGTATTGATTGATTTTTGACATATATACAACGATAATTTTTGCTTTATTATAATTTGTCTAACATTATTTCCGTTGGCTCTGCTGTAATAATTTCAGTTGTTAATTTTTGTTAAAGAATCTTTAGTCTAGCTTGTCCTTAAATTTATACATAGAAAATTAGCCTTGCTGTTAAGTCTTGATAACTGAGACAACTCATAAAAACAAATTTGCTTATAGAGTTTAATTTTTTAGATTTGGAGATCGTGGCAGACATGACACATGTGACACCCTCCCTTTCCTAAACTTCCGATATAATCCGTTCATCACGTGGTACGTCTGTGCATCTACCTTCTTCTCATTACCCAAAAATTTTATTTTTGAAAATTTCGCAATACAAAGCAAAACTAATTCTCTGCTGCTTCTGAACGCCTAACAATTTGCCAAAATTAAAAGTGATAAATTTATTAAAAAATAATGCAAAACTCCGGCTGCGTAATTGACATGAATTTACGAATGATTGAAAATGACGTCAACCTCAAGGACTGCAACGACGACAAGGGCAATGCCAACGCCCATGACGTTGCGGTTGAGCCAGACTGAGAACTGCTCCAAGCACCCCACTCGATAGAAGTCCGTCTTCCCCTTCTTCAATCCACACCATTCTTCCAATGGATGGAGGATTAGCAGGAGGGCACGTAGTCGGGCAGGCGAACTCCGTGACCGCAGTAGAGGTTCATGAGGCGGAGGGAGGAAGGATTGGAGGCGGCCTTGCAGCAGGAGAACGGCACGCCTCCTGCCTCCGGACTCCCCAGGGCCCCACTCGACTTGTTGAAGTAGATGTTCAGGTCCCAGTCGTCTGGATCCTAGCCAACCCATCAATCCTCACCTTTAGCCATCTATGGAAGGCTGGATTGGGGGAACTTTGATGCCGCAGCAAAGCAGCCAGTCTTTCTGGATCCAGTCGATGAGGCTCTGCAGATCGGGGTCGTCTCTATAGGAGACGATCATCTGGTCCAGCTCCTTCT
The DNA here is from genome assembly GCA_030248095.1 of Ptycholaimellus sp. GST1_10. Classification (NCBI taxonomy): domain Eukaryota; kingdom Metazoa; phylum Nematoda; class Chromadorea; order Chromadorida; family Chromadoridae; genus Ptycholaimellus; species Ptycholaimellus sp. GST1_10. The sequence continues at coordinate 57,069 of JASANA010010149.1, forward strand.
CCAGCTGGCCTTGCAGCTACAATCCCATCTTCATTTTCTTCCCTGTCTTTGAGTGGCAGAAGGAGGCAATGAACGCCGTCTTTGAAGACGAAGGCAAGGATGGCGAAGGTGAGCTGGGTGAGGAGGAGAATGGCAAGGAGGGCAGCGTAGAGACTGAGCAGGGCCGTGTTTTCCCTCAGCGCCCCCACACAGCCGCTCATCCCTATCATCACCGTCAGCCCTCCGCAGATGATCAGCAGCCAGGCTGGGTCCAGATGCAGCTTCTTCACCTAACATTCATCTCTTTTGTCTCTCTACCGGGACTGAAGGAGGGATTAGGTGAAGGAACCTCGGCCATTTGACTGAGGGCAGTCTTCTCGATGGCCGCCCAGATGCCGATGAGGAAGACGGCGGTGCCCATGAGCCAGAAGAAGAGGTTGAACACGAACACCATGTACCTGACAATCCCGCAGGGCTCTCTTCCTTAGCCTGGAAGACAGAAAAGGAGGAGGGGGACTTGACGAAGCAGCTGATCTCGCTCTCGGTGGGCCTGTGCGGGTAGTAGTGGTGGTGGCGACGGCGAGGGGCGCCGCCATCGGCGGAGAGCCTTCGTCGGCCCGCGGAGTAGCCGTTCCGCTCTCCTCCGCCCCCGCCGCTCATCTCCGAGCCTCCTCTCCCCAGCTTCGCCTCATTACCTCTTCCTCTTCAAACAGCCACTAGTCAAGCCTTGGCTGAGGCTTTTCTCACAAACTGAAAGGAAGACACTCGTTTTTTTTAGATATTGAAAAAATGAGTGACGAGAAAAATTTAATTCAATTCAAAAGCGGTCCCGTGCATTTGGTCTGGGAAAACATGAAATCGCAGTCCAGACTGATTCCCAGCCGAACTGCCTGAAAGAATGAGTGCGGGGTAAACAGGTGTGAAGCTGGTCTGAGTGGGGCCAGGCCTCTCCTATAAGACTCTTACTCTCTGCCCTTGAGGCGGCAAAACACGATTCACACATTCTCAAACCAGTAGAACCAGCCCCCGCCCTGCGCCGAGGCACAGCAGCCGCTAAGCCGCTTTGCAGCACGCATCAACGCCCCCAGCAAACACCCACTCCCACCCCTACGCATCACCCAACCCCGGCAACACCTCACCCAAAGCAGCCATGAGCCTCAAACCCTTCAAAAAGGCCTCCACCGCTGTCATCGGCATCGGCAGACTGGCCAGACTACAATCCGCCCAGCCATTGGCGGCTGCCGACAACGGTCATTTGCATTTACGATCCCCTCCTTTGAGGGCAAGCAAAGGTGGGAGCAGAAAAGGCCTCTTTGCGAATGCCAGCACTCCTGCCTATTCAGAGATTAGCGCCTTCGGCTCCCCTTCAGTCTGGTCACTCAGATTTTGGGGCTCCTTCAAGACCATCCTCGATGCAGCGCCTCCCCTATTCTGGGTCCAATAAAGATTTGTGGGCGGGGAAAAAGCGAAGAGTGGGGGAGAAAGAAGGGGGCTTGAATGAATGTGGGGGCCATGTGGGCATGAGTGGGCGTTGAGAGCATGGGGGCTAGAGAGTGGGGGCTGGGTAGGAGAAGCCCAGGGTGTAGGTAGTACGGAGGAAGGAGTGGGGGAGGTGGGAAAAGCGCGCGCTCGGCATACCTACCCTAGCCAGAGCCGCGCCTGCACAAAATCCTCCGCCATCCCTATTCCTAGTTGAGATTCTTGGTGTGCGTGAGTTGGCAGTGGAGAGAGTAGAAGAAGAAGGTGTTGTAGGGGAAGCATGGAGCGGTGAAGAGGGGATGAGCGAGGCTCGCAAACTCATCGACCATCTGCAGACCGACCTTCGCGGCCTCTCCAATGAGGCCAAGAAGAAGTTCCCCGCCGTGCGCGATGTTAGCACTTCCCTACACTCCAATCACCTAAAGATGCAAGCACAACCAGCAGAGCAGAAAGATTAGAGTCTAAAGATGAATGCGAGGAGGACTGCAGGCGGCGGAGTCGACGCTGGTGAAGGTGAAGAACATGGGGGTGGGGGCGGAGGCAGACGAGGTGGAACTGATTCGCAGACTCAGAGCTGGCTCCAACGAACTGCTGCACCCCTTCCTATTGGCCTGCAGCACCCGCAATCCTCGTCTGGCACAGCTCGCCCTAGCCTCCATACATCGCATCCTCAGCCATCAGGCGCTGGACTCAGTTCACGCTTTCCCCGAACCTATCGTCTTTGTTCTGCATCAATTACGCTGACAGATTTGAAAATTAAAATGTTTTACAATTTTGAGATATATATTGCCTAACACTAAACTAAACATTGGCACAGTTTCTTCTTCGTTTGACAGGGAAAGTGTTTTACGAAAAAAGTGGAAATGTAGATGGAATTATCATTTAGAATTGCTACTGTTCCCTAAATTCAAGAAATACGTTTATAAGCTGTGGGAAAAAAGTGTGAATATAGAGCGTGGGCGGAGTGATAGTATCGGAGCTGAGTGCGTTGGTGGAGGCAGAAGTGGAGGAGCTAAAAGTGCTCCAGACCATCCAGCTCCTAGTCTCTACGCCTGGCCTGGTGCGAGATGCTGCGCTTGCCAAGGTTCACCTCTCAGACTGCAATTCCTGGAACAGCTAGACTCGGTCGCGCTTGCAGTGTTTGCTGATGTGCTTGCGCCTGCGCATGGCCAAAGACCCCATGGTCATGAACACTGCCTCTGCCAGTGTTCGCCAGCTCGTTGGACAGGTACATGCTTTCCCTTTCCTCCCTCTGCCTTTTCCGCCTACCAACCAAAGCTCCATTCAGAAGCAGGTCAATGGGGACTGAGGGAAGCGTAGGTAACCATTTGAGGTCTTCGAGCGCGTCTCACAGGAGGAGACAGGTGAGAGTCGCGAAGAGGTGGGCGGGAGTCCGACCTCCCACCCGCACCCAAACAGCCTGCGCCCAGCCGCTCGCGACGCCTACCTACTCTTCCAGGTTCCTCCTTCCCCCCTCCTCCTCCTCCCCACTCACCTCCATCCACCCAGGACCTCTGCCTCCTGGTGGGCGGGGAGCCGGGGCAATGGCTGAAAGGACTGGCCAGCATCGACCGCTGTCTCGGCCTAGAGCTGCTCCAGTCCATCCTCCACGACTTCAACGGCCTCTTCCTCAGGGTATCAATTGCTCTAGGGGGTGTCTTGAGGGAGGTGGCTAATAGTAGAAGGCTGGCTGAAGCACGGAGAGCTGGTGTGGCTGCTGAAGGAGCAGGTGTGTCCGCTGGTCATCAAGCTCTTCTCGCCCTCCCTCAAGTCCATGGAGTCCCCCGCCTCCTTCCCCCTCATCATGCGCCTCCTCCGTCTGGTCGCCACCCTCATCACCTCCTACTACCTTGTCCTCGTTCGCATCCCTCACTTTCACACCAGCTCTCAGTTCCCAGCCCAAGAGCCAATGCGAAGGTGACAGAGTGCGAGATCTTCCTCTCGCTCATCATCAAGTTCCTGGACGGGGACAAGGAGCTGTGGCAGCGAGCACTGGCCCTGGAGGTTTGGCTAGGGAGGGAGGTTGGGGAAGTGGGGAGTGAGAATTGAGCTGCTGAAGGTGCTGCACAAGGTCTCGGCGGCACCGGCCCTGCTGGCTCGCATTTGCGAGAACTACGACCTCAAGCCTCACGCCACCAACGTCCTCCAGGTCCTGCCCTCCCTTTCTTTACTTTTGCCTCGATTGTGCATAGGCAGAAAGTACTGATCAATTTGATGTTTCACAAGCTGTATAAAAAAGTACGAGGCAGTGGTCCGAATAATAACATTCAGGAACAGCTGACTTCAAGGAAATCAAAGGAATTTTTAGGAAATTCTGAACGCACTAGGAGGCTACGTTCAGACAGTGTTCTCCAGCCCACCGAGCTCGCTAGCATCAGAGTCCGACGATCGCTCTGCTTCCGACCGCGGCTCGGAAGGCGTCCCAGGCTTCCTCTTCAAACGCACCTGGCTTCCACTATCCTTCATCGCTCCCCAAGTTTCCAGCCCTCCTTCTTGTCCAGAAGTAAAGGGGCTGCTTGAAGGGCACTCCAAAGGCGTTGTTCCTGGAGCTGCTGGACAAGCACGAGGCCCCGCCCGTCCACCCCGGCTACTGCCTCAGCCTCGCCTATGCTGCGCTCACCGACGCTGCTCACTCTGTCGCCAGCCGAGTTCAGCTCCCAGAGCAGAATACTGGTCAGCTTCTTCTACTCTTCCTGGAGCTGCTGGACAAGCACGAGGCCCCGCCCGTCCACCCCGGCTACTGCCTCAGCCTCGCCTATGCTGCGCTCACCGACGCTGCTCACTCTGTCGCCAGCCGAGTTCAGCTCCCAGAGCAGAATACTGGTCAGCTTCTTCTACTCTTCCTGGAGCTGCTGGACAAGCTCGAGGCCCCGCCCGTCCACCCCGGCTACTGCCTCAGCCTCGCCTATGCTGCGCTCACCGACGTTGCTCACTCTGTCGCCAGCCGAGTTCAGCTCCCAGAGCAGAATACTGGTCAGCTTCTTCTACTCTTCCTGGAGCTGCTGGACAAGCACGAGGCCCCGCCTGTCCACCCCGGCTACTGCCTCAGCCTCGCCTATGCTGCGCTCACCGACGCTGCTCACTCTGTCGCCAGCCGAGTTCAGCTCCCAGAGCAGAATACTGGTCAGCTTCTTCTACTCTTCCTGGAGCTGCTGGACAAGCACGAGGCCCCGCCCGTCCACCCCGGCTACTGCCTCAGCCTCGCCTATGCTGCACTCACCGACGCTGCTAACTCTGTCGCCAGCCGAGTTCAGCTCCCAGAGCAGAATACTGGTCAGCTTCTTCTACTCTTCCTGGAGCTGCTGGACAAGCACGAGGCCCCGCCCGTCCACCCCGGCTACTGCCTCAGCCTCGCCTATGCTGCACTCACCGACGCTGCTAACTCTGTCGCCAGCCGAGTTCAGCTCCCAGAGCAGAATACTGGTCAGCTTCTTCTACTCTTCCTGGAGCTGCTGGACAAGCACGAGGCCCCGCCCGTCCACCCCGGCTACTGCCTCAGCCTCGCCTATGCTGCACTCACCGACGCTGCTAACTCTGTCGCCAGCCGAGTTCAGCTCCCAGAGCAGAATACTGGTCAGCTTCTTCTACTCTTCCTGGAGCTGCTGGACAAGCACGAGGCCCCGCCCGTCCACCCCGGCTACTGCCTCAGCCTCGCCTATGCTGCTCTCACCGACGCTGCTAACTCTGTCGCCAGCCGAGTTCAGCTCCCAACAAATACTGGTCAGCTTCTTCTACTCTTCCTGGAGCTGCTGGACAAGCCCACCAGCTGCTCACTCTGTCGCCAGCCGAGTTCAGCTCCCAGAGCAGAATACTGGTCAGCTTCTTCTACTCTTCCTGGAGCTGCTGGACAAGCACGAGGCCCCGCCCGTCCACCCCGGCTACTGCCTCAGCCTCGCCTATGCTGCGCTCACCGACGCTGCTCACTCTGTCGCCAGCCGAGTTCAGCTCCCAGAGCAGAATACTGGTCAGCTTCTTCTACTCTTCCTGGAGCTGCTGGACAAGCACGAGGCCCCGCCCGTCCACCCCGGCTACTGCCTCAGCCTCGCCTATGCTGCGCTCACCGACGCTGCTCACTCTGTCGCCAGCCGAGTTCAGCTCCCAGAGCAGAATACTGGTCAGCTTCTTCTACTCTTCCTGGAGCTGCTGGACAAGCACGAGGCCCCGCCCGTCCACCCCGGCTACTGCCTCAGCCTCGCCTATGCTGCGCTCACCGACGCTGCTCACTCTGTCGCCAGCCGAGTTCAGCTCCCAGAGCAGAATACTGGTCAGCTTCTTCTACTCTTCCTGGAGCTGCTGGACAAGCACGAGGCCCCGCCCGTCCACCCCGGCTACTGCCTCAGCCTCGCCTATGCTGCACTCACCGACGCTGCTAACTCTGTCGCCAGCCGAGTTCAGCTCCCAGAGCAGAATACTGGTCACACAGCTTCTTCTACTTTCTACCTTCTACTTCATCTGTCTGTCCCAATCTTTTCAACTTGCGTAGCCGAATGATTCTGTTGATGCTCTTTCCTCCTCAAACGATCCTGTCAGTCAGTGTGTGAGGAGAAGTGTAGGTGTTTGCAGAACTTTCAGTGCAGATGCTGCGCTCTTCCTACGTCGGCATCCTCAACGCCCTCTCTTTACTTCTCGAGGCCAGGTCTCCCATTTTATTCTTTTGCAACCTATTTTTCACTTGTTTTTCGACACAACATTTGAGCCATTGGCGATATTTGCCGTTTCTGAGGAAATTTGCCTTTTGCAATCTACATTAGTTCCTACATTAGTTCTTGAAAAGGCGGAGCAAAACTGCAAAAGTGAATGAATGAAAAGGAAGGATGTTGCAGCTGCGACGAGAACATAACGGAGCGATTGCTGAAGAGCCTGAGCCTGTTGGTGTCACTGAGCTGCGAGCTGGGCGAAGCAGGAGCTCGAGAAGGTTGCCTTGGTGCTCAGTGCCGCGCTGCTCTTCCACCACGATACCTTGCTCGGATCATTCCTCCTTCCAGGTCCCTCTATTCCTTACCCATCACGGACTTTACTAATTGGACTTTTATTCTACACAGCCTTTGACAGTGGTACGGCTTTGGCAGCGCTCTTCATCCCTTGATGCCTATAGCACTGCCAAAGGCCTTGTAGAATAGAAGTCCAATTAGTCAAATCTGAGAATTTCATTTCTGATGCTTCACCTTACAAAGCTTTGAAGCTTTGAAGACTAAAAGCCCAACTGGTGACAGTTGAAAATGGTAAAAGGGTTGTAGTTTCCCGAACGCGGTGCCGGTGTGGGAGCGTGAGGCAGGTGAGGCAGGGTCGGGAGGGGCGGGGGGCACGCCGGCGAACGTGGTGGCCATGGGCTGTCCTTGTCCCACGCCCTGGCTCCCGCCTCAGATGGCCACCCAGCAGCTCGTCCTCACCTCCAAGAATCTCCAGGTCTCCCTCCTTCCTGGCTCCCTGCTGAGCTATCTGAGCATCAATATTCGGTAGGCGATGCGATCTCTGCTGGCCACTGCACAGGTCAACGGCGGTCTGCTGCAAGAGTCCTGGCATTTGGTTCTGGCCACCCTGCAGGTCCTTTTTATCGAGCTGGAGGAAAGTTTTGTCTTCAAAATAGGGGAAAGCTCTCTGGGTCTCAATTAAAAATGAAATGCTTGAGAATTTAAACCAATTAGCTGAAATAAGTGGATGCACTGATGGCCAGAAAATGGAATTGAAATCAATGATACAGTCCTTTGTTTCGATTGAAGCACTTGGCGTGGATCTTGGGCCTGAGACCGGTGCTGGGTGGTGGCTGGAAGACACTGGGTAGCGGAGAGACGGGAGCTGTTTTGACGACAGCCGTCATGGCTGACATCCCAGTCCTCGGCGCCATGCTCAACAAACTTTTCCAACTCACCAAGTACTCCCTTGCTCCCATTCTGAGATGGTGTCTTCAAATTTCAAAATTTTTATATTTGGATGAAGTGGGGTGGAACGGCCGATTTTGCTAAATTATATCGAGTTTTAGCGAAATTTCAGTTTTCCCAAATCATGCGTACAGATTGGATGGGGATGCTGGCAATGGTTGCAGAGATCTGGACAAGGAGAGTCTGGAGCACGTGATAGGCGGGCTGGTGAAGCTGTCCGGGGACTCCCTCGTGGTGGCTGGCGGCCGAACCGAAGGTTTCTTCAGCCTTACTTACCTATGATAGAAAAAAGCAATGAAAGGAGTTTGAGGCGGTGGTCGAGAGCCGTCCTTTTTCGCAGTGGCCAAACTGCTCCACGTGGGCCTCGTAAATTTGCATCGTCCCGCCGTCTTCTGGAAGCCGCTTCAGGCCCATCTGCTTGAACTTGCCGGCTCTGGTCTTTTCCAGCCGTTCTTCAAGAATTCTTGACGTGGAATAGGGAAAAGATTGGCAGGCTTCGGAGCAATGAGGGAGTGGGGTGCTGGTGCAACGGTGGCTTTGGTGTCCAGCGCCTTTGCCGAAACACCGATGCCTGAAAACGGTTCCTATCTGTCTTGCTTGCAAAATTTGATAGATGTCTTTGAAAATTGTGCAACTGTTTTTCTTTGAATTTTTACTTCTGCGGCAAACTTGCTGCTTAGGTGTAAAAAGGCTCTAATCTAGATCATCATCCGAATGGCCCTAATCAGAAAATTGGAGAAACCCAACATGGATTTCTCATTAAATTTTACTGCAGCTGATGAATGATATTTCCACAGAAAGCGAGCGAGAAGCACTGGAGCTGAGCTTGCTGCGTCCTCTGGTGGACCTGTGCCAGGTGGGTGCGGAGGACGTTCGACGGACTCAGATCGACTGCCTCCTCTCACTGCTCAGGGCCAGGGCACCCCAACTCCGCCCGCCCCTCTGGCCTCATGTTCCCCCGCCTTTCTCACTCCAATATCCACCTGAACTCTGATGCTCTGAAGGTGATCAGCATCCTGGGCGATGCAGCAGAGCGCGGCTTCGGTGAGTCGGTGATCAAGGCCGGCTACACTGCCCTCGCCTTCCTCATCTCCGACTGCCTCCCCTGCCTCCCCGATCTCGACTGCCTCCGACAACTTATCGAGGTTTCCATCCACCCATGCCCAGTCCTTGCCTCAACTGCCCCCATCCTATAGGTGGACGCCAAGTATGGCGGGCAGCCGGCGGAGCTGAACACCTCGCTGTCCGCCGTCGGACAACTGGTCGCCCCAAACAGCCACCTACTTTTCAATCACTAAAACTGGCAGCAAAATGACAGTGGACGATCTCGGACTACCTGTACCGCAGCCAGAAGCAAGGCCGCCCCGCGGCCGAACTGGAAAAGCTCTGGCTCTGCCTCTACACAGCCCTCTCCGACCTCTGCGTGGATCCTCGCCCACCCGTAGCCTCCCCTCTCCCCCTCCACCTCCCTCCCCAGCCCCTCTTCCTCCCAGGTTCGCAAGTCCGCCTGCCAGACCCTGCTGCAAACCGCCGCCAGCCACGGGGCCAGCCTCCTGCCGCACACCTGGCAGCTGATGCTGTGGAACGTCCTGTTCCCCATGATGGAGCGGGTGCGCTCCGTCCACGGCTCCGCCAGCAACGAGAAGGTCCCCAGCGCCTCCAGCGGCGGCGGTCCGCTCCTCATCCACCACACCCGGGACACCGAGGCCAAGCAGTGGGCGGAGACTGCTGCCGCCACCCTGGCCGCCCTCGTGCGCATACTCAATGCCCAGCGACCGCTCCTGCTTCGACTGCCCGACTTTCTCAAGGCCTGGGACGCTCTGCTCGACTACCTGCTGGCGGCTGCTGCCAATCCTTCAGCGGAGGTCCTTGGCTAATTAATTCGGCCAATTGATGGTTGAAGGATAAAGGTTTGAGGTGAGTCTGGCGGGGCTGCGATCCTTGCTGGAGCTGCTGGCAGGGCGGAGCTCGAGTGGAAGCGAGGAGGGAAAGCCGTCGCCACCTCTGCCGCCCCTGCCACAGGCCGCCTGGCTATCGGCCTGGCGCACCTGGCTGGCCATGGGCGAGGCTCTGGCTCACATCACCCCGCTCAATGTATGCTCCTGCTTTCTCACTCCAGTCTCTTCTCATCAATCCAATTGGAGGAAGAAGTGCATAAGGCGAGCGTGATCAGCAAGCAGCCTGGCGAGGCTGCGGAGCGACGCATGGTGGGCCGGCCACATCATCTTACTGCTCTGCTCCACCTCTTTCCGCCCATCTTCGACAAAGTCCCCCCCCTGGCAGAAGAGTTTAAGGTAAAGGAGATGACTGCTTGGGGATCCCTAGGTCCACGAGGAGCTGGCTGATGAGGACTGGCGTCGTTGGGCGGCCGTTTTGGAGGGAGTGGTGAGTCTGCCGGTGGCCAGCGAGGATGCCCCCTTCATCCTACCTACTCAAGTGGACGTCACGCCTACGCAAGAGGCTGTACTGACTGCCTTACGCCTTGTCTACGAGCAAGGTGGGCCTCCATTCTTCCCCACCATCCACTCAGCCAAGCCCCTTGTCTTGAGGCATCAAGCAAGGCTCGGCGGTCCGCAAGCACCTGCCCGATCTCTTCCAGCTCCTCACCGTCTTCGTCCGCTTCGCCGTCAAAGGCCCGCTCCCCAAGCAGGGGCCCCGGAAGCCTTGCGTTATTCCAGCATGAAAAATCGATAATTTCGTGCCATAGCTGATGGGCTTTTGAGGCGAACTGGGTGGCCTCCAACTACGTCCCGTTCTCGGAGCTCTGTCTTCGGCATATGGTGGAGTTCTACAGCGCCACGGCCCATTTGGCGGAGATTATTCAGGCTGCTACCCTCACTTCCATTGTTCACGTACTCTCCCTGTCTCAGAGTGAAAAAGGGTGACGGCTGGGATCGGATTGATTGCCAGTGCTTAGGGGTGCCGATGAGTGCTAAGTACACCTGCCCTTCACAGAGCACCTGGCGACTTGCAGTTACTTCGTTGCTCAACCTCCTAAGACTAGCCCTGCCAATCGCCAGACAACATCGCTCCCTTTCTTTTCAAACTCTTCAAATTCAAAATCATCAGATTCATTGTTCCAGCCAAGCATTTCAGCAGCCTCTGGAAAGAGCTGGCGGATGCCCTGGAAGGCTTCCTCTTCCCCGCAGTGTAAAACGAAGATTGGCTCTGCAGTGAAGGTTTCTGAGGGAGGCATGGCTTGAGGGGCCCACCGGAGGCGCAGACAGCCGAGGAGGCCCTGAAGCAGGAGCTGTTGGACGTGGAGGTGGTGGAGGTGATCCGGAGCCAGCTGTTGCCCGCCGCGGCCTCCCTCCCCCCGCCCTTCCTCACCCGCCTCATCCAGATCCTCAACCGAGGCTCCCTGGCTCTTCCGGAGACAAACAACGCGGGGTTGGCCTCGAGGGGGGACAGGGGATAGATGGAAGGGGAGAGGATTGAAGGGCGGAGTCGGATGTGATGCCGAATGCGGCCAGAAGGGATGTGGCGGGGCTGGCGCCGGCTGTGAATCGGCAGCGGCCGCAGCTCTCCAAGGCCTGCTTCCAGGCCCTCTTGGCCATGAGCAGCTCTGCCCAGCCGGACCTTGTCAAAGGCTTATTTTTTTGACGATTAAGAAGTCATTTATCAGTTAGTACTAGAATATTTTTTTGAAATTTGAAAAAAATCGTTTTTTCATTTGAATGAGCAAATGATAGGTGCCTCGAGCAGTTTCGGGACAGAAGCGGTTCTGTCGCTGCTAGGCAGAGCGAAATCGGTGGTGTCCGGCTATCTGGAGGGTGAGCGTCTGCGAGGCCCCCACCTTCCGCTTTCCCAGGTCCAGGTTCTCTTCCAAATATCATATCAACCAATAGAAAAACGTCTTTTGCTTTTCCTCCCGCCTGTTTCCACCAATGGAATTAGCAGCCAGGAAAATTGCAGAGCGAAGAGGCAGAGATGGAGTCTGTTTTGGGAGCCGTGGTTACCCTTGTCGGCTCTCTGCAAACATCATCCGCAGATCCAGAGGCTGGGCCTCCATTTGATTGGCATTTTGAAGTATTTAGCTGAATGGTTGGACAATTGTCAGGTTTGGCGTGGAGTGATCGGGCTATATCCCCACTTGGTTGACTGTATTCCAACCCGCAGCGAAGGGGTTCAAGCTGCTCTTCTGGCTGCACTCAAGGCCTATGCGCCGTTGCTTCGCACGCCATCAGCTTGAATTCCGCATTTCTACATGCGATTCTGATTTGTTCTCCTTTCTGTGGCTGTTGGGTTGCTCGGTTATCCTCTTGGCCGTGGTGATAATTTCCATTTCCACTACATTTTGTGATATTCATTTCTGGTACTGTTAATAAAGTTTACCACTTGAACAGTAGATCTATGCTAATCAGTTTTCATGAGATCACAAAAGTTAGCTGGAAACTTTGAAAGATTCAAGCGCCAATCAAAGCGAACTAAGGCTTAGCTGTTTCTCTGAAGTGAAGCAAGTGTGGAGTGAACCAGCAAGTGAAGACGGCATGAGCAGCTCAGACAGCAGCAGTGAGGGTGAGGAGCAGCCGATGCTTCAGCTCCAACAAAATTCCTCTCCACAAGCTGAGCCGGAATCTCGAGACCCTGGTCTCTCTACTTCCGAGGCAGAAGTTTGAAAGTAATTCGGCAAAATCTTTGGCAGAAAAAGAAAGCTCCTCGTCAGCCTCCAGCGGGGAGGAGGAGACGGGGCAGGCGGAGGCTGTAGGGGCAGAGGCAGAGGAGGCTGTGGGAGGAGAGGCAGAGGAGGCCAAGGGGCAGCGCATCGAACACCACGACTCCGACTTCGACGCTGCTGGAACGCCCACGCCTCCGCCGCAGGAAAAGTCACCGGCCAAATCTGGTCGGATCTGTTTGCTTCATAGTCTTTGACTCATGAGAAACATTGGGGCTTTGCTGATAGAAAAAATAATATTTTTTTAAAAATAAATTTCTGTGCATTGAAAAAGAGAAATGGAATATTGAGATGAGGGTGAAGGGGTAGCAGTGGAGGAGAAGAAGTCGCCGTCATCCGCCAGCTCAGACGATAGTGACGGCGAGGGAGGCAAGCCAGCCAACGTTCAAGCTCTCAACGCTACCAGCCGAGAAGCACTGTACCGCATTTCATCCTCTTCCTAGCTCACTCCCTCCACTAGCCATTTTTGCGGCCCTCAGTTGCAACCTCCCAAACGGCCTGCAGATTCGGCGACGCGGATGATGTCAGCTCAAGCAGCGGGGAGGAGGAGGCGAAGGAGGAAAGGGTGGAGCAGCGAAGTCCAACGGGCCCGGATGAAATCGTGGGCCCCAAGCTGGCCGTGGAGGAGGATGAAGAGGGTGAAGGAGGGGATGCTGAGGCTCCGCAGGCCCCCGAGGCCATCATCCCCGTCGAGGCTCCGCGGATCAAGGTCCATCATCCTTTCTTTGGCCCTCTCAAAACTTGACTGCTGAGCTGTTGGTAGGTGGACCTGGGCCAGCAGATCCACTGCGTCCGCTTCCCCAACTTCCTGTCCGTGGAGGGGCGGCCATTCGACCCGGAGACCTATGAGGATGAGATCGACGACGACGACCTGCTGGATGAGGAGGGACGCAGCCGCCTCAAACTCAAGGTTCCCATTTCTCTCAGCAGCAAGCTTCAATTAGCTAAAGCAGCAAAGTGATTGGTATAGGTAGAGAATACGATTCGCTGGCGTCAGCTGGTGGACCCGGAAACGGGGGAGATCAAGAAGGAGAGCAACGCCAAGTTCGTCCGCTGGTCCGATGGAAGGTTTCTGAGCTTTTCAACTATTTAGAACTTCTCAACTATTTCAACTATTTCACCCTTTCAACTATGGACGTATATCTACTTTCAGCCTGTCCTTGTATCTGGGCAGTGAGATCTTCGACGTGCACGTGCAGCCGACGCCTTCCGACCACAACCATCTCTTCATCCGTCAAGGCAAGCATCTCATACTTCCTTATCTCTCTCCTCCTACAACCTCTCCACTCCTCTGCAGGCGCGGGTCTGCAAGGCCAGGAGATATTCCGCTCCAAGCTCACCTTCCGCCCTCACTCCACCGACACCCTCACCCATCGCAAGATGACCATGTCCATGGCCGACCGCAGTCAGAAGGCACACACCGTCAAGGTTCCACATCCGTCCACTATCAACCCAATCGATAGCCAGAATGAGTTCCCCCATTGCACTGGTAGGAGGTGCAAAGAGTTGATGGTGTGCAGGTGTTGGCGGCGGTGGGCAAGGACCCGGAGACGATGAAGGCGGAGATGGTGCGGCGGGAGGAGGAGCGAATGCGAGCTGCTGCTCGCCGCGATGCTCAAGCACGGCGCCTACGGGAGAGGGAGGCCGGCATTGCACCTCCGGGACGCTCTGCTTATACTTCCTCCTTCCTTGAGGTTCAAACTTTCAAGGCATCGTCTGCTCCTAGCCTAGTCTGCTGGTTTGGAGGAGCGTAGCTCATCGTCGGACGAAGGGGAGACGTCCATCTCGGCCATCAAGAAGAGCTACAAGCCGGGCGGCGCCGGCTTTCAGGGAGGAGGCCGGGATTCCGATGCCGCTGCCTCAGACTCGGATGGGAGTCAGCGGGCCAAACGACTACATGCTGCCAAGCGCGCTCTGGCAAGCGATGATGACGATGACAGCGATGCTCAGGTCCTTTCGAGTCCATCTCCTTATTCAACTTCCTTTGGAACAAGTTGACTAGGGACTGAAAGGGGAGGGGATGGGTGTGCCTTGTGGGAAATGTTTTTCGGGCCTTTGGTTTTGGTCAGGGTAGGGAATCGCATGGCCTGTGAAAAGGATGAAAATGAGGCGAGTTGCAGCGAGAGAGGAAGAAGGATAAGAAGAAGCGGGTGATCGAGGACAGTGACGAGGATACGGCCAAGGATGATGACAATGCCAGGACATCACCTCAGAAATCTCCGGCCTCCAAGTCATCCAAGGAAAACAGCCCCGCACCAACTAAGGTACTTCAATCACTTTTCCACTCAATAAATAACCAAAAGATCATTATCAAGAAGCTCTCAGTAATCAAAGAAATTTAAGCCTTTTAAAAATGTGGAATGAACTTGTCAGGACGCTAACTTATCAAAAAAATGGTAGAGCCAAGTTTGAGCAGAAAATGATGGACAAGGTTATTTTTCTTTTTTGAAGGCGGCAGAAGCGGCTGGTGAAGAAGCGTCGTCAGATTCGGAGAAAGAGAGTCGTCAAGAGACTGCCGCTAAGTCCTCTTCTGAATCCGATTCCGATTGATTCATTTTTGTTCACGTTTGGTTTTTATGCTGTCTTCACGCTTTTTGTTTTAAATTGCCAATATGCGCGACGAAATTTTACCTGGCTACGATGAGAATAAACAGGCTTTGCTAATTCCAACAAAAACAACGGATAATTTATTTCTCCTTTCTTTTATCATCGTCCAAAGACGTATATTATATTGAATTTTGGTCTATTCTCCTATTTTATGAACTATTAGTTTTGTTTATGTTAATATTTTAGTCATGTTTTGGTGCAACAGTCAGCGGGTAATCCTCAAACAATTCTCAGATGGCTTCACGTCCCTAGTAGAAACTATGGTGAGTTCACCCTGGAAGCTGCATGAAGTTTGGATTGAAGGAATGTATCACTTGAATCGTCTTTGGCATGCGCTCCATAACTATGCTCCACAACTCAGTGAGATACTGACGAGATCCGCTGATTATTTTTGCAGCTATAGCGGAAGGCATTTATTGCCGATTATCGTTTGCCCAGTCCTGAAAAAAATGCCAAAAAGTTCTTTGAAATAATGTCAAATGAAAGCAACCCGAGAAAGCCCAGGTGGGGTCGGCTTCGGAGCGCTTGCCAAGTCCCATGAGGCCCCAGGTGGGATCCGAGTCCCGTTTATCGCCTGCAGCATTGTCTAGCCTTTTCCCTTCTATTTTCAGCTGCTCCTAGCCCAGCGGCAGAAAATGACAGAGAGGCAAAAGGAGATTATTTGGCAGAAAGCCCCCGAACAAGACGAGAAAGGAACAACTTATACCGTCTTCGTCCACCAAATTCTGTGTCATGCCTGGAAATGGCTGTAAAGGGAAAGAAGGAGGGACAGAGTGTGTGTGAGAAAAGGCTTAGGATGACCAACTGGTGTGAAGAGGAAGGGAGCGTTTGCCGAGGCCGACCAGGCCCCAGGTGGGGTCCTCCACGTCCCGCTTGCCGAGGCCCAGCACGCCCCAGGTGGGATCCCCGCCTCGCTTCCCCAGCCCCAGCACGCCCCAGGTGGGATCCGCCGCCCGCCCCTCCCGATCACCCACTACCATGCCTGCACCAGCCCCACCACCATCGACTATAATTGTTTGCGGTCGTAAGAAAGACCCAAAGCCAAAATAGACGCATTGTCCCAATCAATCTGTTTTTGCTATTTTTGAGCGTCGAAAGATGAGAATGGAAAAAGCAGTGTTATTCTTCTCTGCTGGGTATTTGAATTTGTTTAAAGTTTAAAACTGCGAAATTTTGCAAAAATTTCGAGGAAAAAATGTGAAGTACCGTAAACGGGCATGGCCAAATTGAGGCAGAGGGCGATGGAGGCGAGTTGGAGCAGTGTCATTCTTCCTCCTCCCTTCACACTCCAGGCTCTCAGCAAACCTCAATCTATCTCCTCCACCTATTCTTCACACCTCTACCGCGCTTTCAAAAACCCTTGGAAGCTCCCAAAAATCCCTAGCTTAATTCGCTCAAAATATGCGCATTCACACATCTAGCTATCGGTAGCACTAAAGGAAAGAGTAGCGCCTAGCAGAGACCAGATGATCGGTTGGAATAGGGTGGATGACGAGGCTTTGCTTGGAGCTCCTCAGGCTCCTATCTTGCCAACAAGGTATACTCGGCTATCGCCAAGATGCGCGGCCTTTGGTCCAAATAAAAACCTCAAATAACATTACTATACCACCCATATGAATCACTGCCAAAAGTGAGCTGATTTTATTAAAAACTCAGGGAATTATGGATGTTCGAATTTTTGAAACATCAATATTTTAGGTTTTTGACTAAATATGAAGAGTTCATTTTAAAAAGTCCTTTTCTGAACTTCAATTTACCACCTTGATAGACGTTCATGCCAAAATTCAACTGATTTCATAGAAAAACCATTGATTTATCGATGTTCAAATTTTTGAAACATCAAGATTTTAGGTTTTTCGCTATAAATCAGGAAATAATTAATATTTCGGAAATTCCTTTTGCCAGCTTCAAGATATCACCTTAATGGACGTACCTGCCAAAATTCAGCCAATTTCATTGAAAACCCATCTGTTTATGGATGTTCGAATTTTTGAAACATCAAGATTTTAGGTTTTTCTCTATAAATCGGGAAATAATTAATATTTCGGAGATTCCTTTTGCCAGCTTCAAGATATCACCTTGATGGACGTACCTGCCAAAATTCAGCCAATTTCATTGAAAAACAAGTGATTTATGAATTTTCGTATTTTTGAAACATCAAAAAATTGAGTTTTGGGCGATAATCGAAAAATTACGCCCATATCAAAAATTGGCCTGGAGATACCACCCCGAAGGAAGTTCATGCAAAAAATTAGCCTATTTCGTTGAAAATCCGCGGAGGCCCGGCCCCCGGAAAGACACATATATATATATATATATATGCGGACAGACGGACGCAAAAATGGGGTAACTGCTTAAGCTGGCCTTGGCCGCCCGCCGCTTCGGGCAGGGCGCCAGAGCTCCTCCGGCCTCCGGGCACGGGTGCTACGGCCCCTACGCTTCGCCTAGCGTCTTTCCGTACTGCTAGGCTACGCTCCGGGGCCTCCGCACCCATGCCCTCCGGCCTACGGAGCTCTGACTGCCCTGCCCTCCGCGGCAGGCGGCCTTCGGCCGCGCAAAAACACCCCCTGCTCATTTGCTAGCAGGCGGCAGGGGCATGGCAAGGATAAAGAAAGCGTCTGGCGGTAGGCCGATAGGGCCTTCATTGGCCTCGCAGATCACAGCCGGCGCCTTGATTGGCAAAACGCTCCCCGCTCCGCTGCTATCCGAACTGCCCCATCCCCTTCCCTCCCCTCCGCCTCATTTCCAAGCCCACCTCCTCCACCCCTTCCTTTCCTCCTGCCCCCCCCCCCCTCCCCCGCCCCCCCCCCCACGCCCCCGCCCCCTCATCAACTCAGGCCCCTAAAAGCGACCCCTTTGCAACATGATCCTCTTTCTCCCAGCCGCCGCAGATTTCCCCAGCCCGCCTCTTGGGAAGGGAAAAAGTCATAATTGCACGCTGGGAGCCTCCCCGATTTCAATACACCCCTGTTTATTCTTCCGCTTGGGCCAGTTGCGAATCAGGCACAACCGGAATTTGGACTCCTCACGCAACGCGCACCACACACCTCAAACACCCACACTCAGCCGCAGATAGCAGCGCGTCTAAAATGCAGCCGCTATTCCTCACTGCCCAGGCCTTAGCTGCGGAGCTAAACAATGCACCTGATCTTCTGCTATTGGACAGTCGACCCCCGGAAGATTTTGCTCAGGTACTGCCCGACCTAATGCCTTGGCCTGATAGACAGGTGCTAAGAGACGTCTGAGACTCCCTTTACGAGGGCCATGAAATCTGCGTGTGGGCGAATAGCTGGGGTACAGGCTATTGGCTATTGAAGGGCCATTTGCCGACCGCTCGCTCTCTCCCGCAATTCTTCACCTACCTCCTCCCCAACTCCAGCACCCAGGGCTTGGAGGAATTGCGGCGCACTTTTCAAGACCTTCTCCTCTCTGCGGGACTCAAATCGCCTCAGCAACGGTTACACAAGACTTAACTGAGAGATCTACTGATACATTCTGTTGCCAGAGCGCGCGGAAGCGTTAATCCAGCATAAGAATCCTCTAGTCAAAATCAGCTGGTTAATTCAAAAGCCTAAACATAGCTGTCGAATTTAACATAAAATAGGTTGGCCCAAAGCGAAATATACAACTGCAAACCCAGCCGACACCACCACAAGCCAACGCCAACCAGTAATTAAACGGATTATAGATGTGAATTGATACATCAAGATGTTTGACATAAATCAAGAAAAAAAATTTCAAAAACCTTGCCAGCGAAAGACAGACGACACCCAAAACAAGGAACCAGAAAACCAGGATTATGAAGAGAAACACAAAAATGAGGAAAACAAAAAACCCAAGCCCAAAGCCAAGAACCAAGGACGAAACAGCTACACAAAAACCAGGACGAAGCAAACAAAAAAAGCAAAAAAAACACCAAAAAACAAAAAAAAAAAAAAAAAAAAAGAAAAAAACAAAAAAAACACACACCCCAAACCACACCCCCCCGAACCACCCCCCCCCCACGCCCCCCCAAAAACACGACATGTATACCTGTGGGTGAGCAAAGAACAATGAATGGGGATAAGTGGCAAAGAGAAGCAGCAATTTTTTACGGCGAGGTGAGTAAGTAGATGAGTAGGGTAGCTAACTTTTAGCGGAAATAGAGGGCGCAAAACGGGGGCAGAAGAGACAGCAGCCAACCGCCTGTCCTCAGCCAATTCCGCTTATACATTCGTAACATGATGGCAAAGCTAAAAGAAGGCGGGAAAAAATGGGTGGTCCTAAAAGTGGGGGAAGGGCAGGAATGCCCATGGGCCATTGAACTAGTGGCCCCAGCCCTTTCTGATTTTACCCCCTGGCTTGCTTTGACGGGAAGGCAGTCGTACTATGTCGGTGCAATTTGAAAATTTTGGATTGTGCGTTATAAAAGTGACAGAAATAAGCTACTATGGTGTTATGAATTTGACGTTTGAGGATAAAAATGAGCTTGATTTTGCTGGCGTAAAAGGAGGCCTAATTTTGGATTTGACTCGTATTATTATTTCGAATTAACTTTTATCCCAATGTTATCATTAAAGTGACACATTCGAACAGCAATTATGGCCTTAGGACAGTTTCCATAGTGCGGTTTTCAAATTGTTATCGACTGAGTTAGCTATAATTTTGAGCAAATGCGTCATGCATCAATATGCTCCTTCTTGGGAATTTGACACCGGTAGTATTGAAAGGATTCCATGAAAGCCAAAAGCATGGGGGCAAAAGCCAGTGAGTAGGCGTAAAAAGGACACCCTGATGCGTACAATGGGAGAAGGCGAAGTCTTGGAGGCAAAGAAATGGATGAAACATCCCCTCCACACGCCATTCCCAAGGGTTTCAACTCAATAACCGCTTCCAAATTTAATTCTCAAGATCTCAACTATCCCTTCTCGCCTCTATCAGCCACTCCTCGCACGCGACAGCGAAAAATGAGCCAAAAGCTCTCAAGGCTCAAAACGAAAGGCCGCAATCAGCAAGAGGATGCCCACTCGTTGGTGTAAACAAGGAAGAAAGAAAAAGAAGATTCATGGGGCCCTTTTCAGGATAGTGGTCTATGAAGAGGCCATGGACACCTGCAAGGGAGCTTCCTGTCGAGGCGCTTTCATCTGCCGTTATCTAGGCTGCTCCAATGTCGCTGTGCTCGATGGTGGGCTCACAGCTTGGCTGGCGGCTGGCTTTCAGCTAGCTCAGGTCACTCTTTTTCTCGCAAATAAATTGTTTTTATTTATTTTTGGGCTTAAAATTTTGTTTGTTTTTCTACTTAGGCGAATTAGAGTTAATGATGAGCAATTGCCAGGAGGAGGCTGATTCTGGCGAAAAGGGAGACAGTAAAGTGGAGCTGGTGACTAATTCTGGGCTAATGGCGACGGCGGAGGAAGTGAAAGAGGCAGTAGAAGGCAACGGAGTTCTCCTGCTGGACGATCGTGACGAGGAGGAGTGGCGTGGACTCTCCAGCAGTCCCTACGGCGTCGACTACTGCCCTCGCAAAGGTTAATTATCGCTGAATTAAGCAAAACTGCCTAAAGATCTTCAAGCTGAAGAGGGTTGAGGTCGGATTCCGGGTGCTAGATGGTTGCTGTGGACTCGGCTAATGCAGGAGACGAAGGATGGGATTCAGGTGATGAAGTCAGCGGAAGCGATTCGCCGTGAAGCTGCCCAGCACGGCTTTACTGACCCCACTGCTCCAATCATCGTTTACTGCTTCAAAGGTTCTATCTTGGCTCCTTCTAGGCCAGTTCTGGTATTTTGCATCCAATTTGATTTATGCGAAATCATATTTGATGAAATTGTGAAAGTTAGGATATCTGAACCCAATTTTTCTTCAACTGAAACTGTAGAACTGGTGAATTGTTTAGGCGCTCGGGCCTCAAATACGGCGATGGCGTTAGAATACGCTGGTTTTAGCAAAGTGCGGAACTACTTTGCCTCCTGGAATGAATGGTCCCGAGACAAGCTGCTTCCAACTGACTCTGCTTTACTTTGAATTATATTCTTCTATTTCCCTTCAAACTTTCGTTGCTTCTTTGGCTTCTCGCATCATTGTCAGAGCATGCAAGTAGAACGAATCATTCAATATGGTCATACAAATTTGCCAATTGGCCATACAAAATTGCCACCTTTTGTTATAGGCATGCAGCATGGACTAGAAATTGGACAGCAATCGCAAAGAGCTGCAGAGCGGAGATAGGAAAAGAAAGCAGAGTGGAATCAGGCGTTGCCGTTGACGCGAAGGCGGGCGTCGACACCCCGCAAAATCTCCTGCACCTCCTCCCGCTTCACCCCCTCCACCTCATCTGCATTGCTCAAGCTTTCCAGCTCCTCCCACGGCAGGGCTGAGGACAGAAGCAACGCAGCTGGGAAGGCCTGGCGGTGAGCGCAGTGTAGGCGAGGTTGGCCAGGACGGGCATGTGGAGGCTTTTGGCCAAACGCCAGGTCTCCAACTGAAGTCCAGCCTCCACACGACCGCTGAACTTGCTGATCAGCACCTGGCAACCGATTGGATCCTTTTTATTGATGGAAAAAAGGGGAAAAAGGGAAAAAAGACTCGCTGAATGGCCAGTAGAAGATCGGCGCTGTGACTTGGCTCCAGCTTTTGCACCAACTGAGCAGCTTGCACCTAGATCAGTCCATCAATAGAGTAGAATGAAAGGTCTGGCAAAGGAACCAATCGCTTCCATGAGAGGTCCGTGAGTTCTTCGGGAACACTCTCCGCGAAACCAGCCTTTAGGATGATGCGCACCAGGCTGGCATCGTAGGCAGTCAGATCCACTGCTTCCTAAAACTCCAGCCTGCGCTATTTACCGATCAGGGTCTACATGCATCTATGGATGTATAATACACCTCCATGGTGCAACATACCTTGGAATTGTTGGAGCGGCAAAAGCAGAAGGCGGCGGCGAGATTTTCAGCGAGTGGCCAGAGTGAAACGGACTCTTGACAGCGCACCTCTACGGCACCCTCACGCTCAGCCACGTTTAGCTGTCAGGGCTATTGTTTTGAAAGGAAACTTTTTTGAGGGAGAGAGGAAGAAACTTTGTCCAAAATGCTGCGAACCAGCTGGGTTTCCTTGGAGGAGGTGGTGATGGGAAGAAGTAGGTCGAGGGGAAGCAGGCCATTGGCAGCGATCTCCAGCTGAACTTCACCCTCCAGCACCCGGTGCTTGCTTGGATTCAGCGCCAGCTGCTTCACATCCGTGTCCCAGGTGTTGAATGGGTGGTCGCCTCCGATGTAGTCGTCGAAGACCTTGTCTCGCACCCTTTTCCACTCCCTGTCGCCGTTGTATCGCAGTTGTATTGAGGCCTTGTTAGCTTTCAGATGCTTCGCTCCAGGCAGCACTGATGCCTGCTGTAGCTGGAGCCCGAGGCTGAGGAAGACTTGCTGGTGGTCGTTGCGATCGTCCTGGGGCACGATGCAGACGTGCCAACTCCAGCTGAGGCCGTGGACCACCGTGGTGAAGAGTTCGGGGGTGTAGAAATGCGCGTTCCTCTCCAACTGCAGGTAGTCGGCGCAGGGAATGCGAAAGGGCAGATTGAAGACTTCTACATTCATCCTTTATTGCTCTGGGCAAACTCGGTTGGAATGGCTTTGGTTTGGAGTTAGAGTCATACAGACAGAAGGACCCCCCTTCTTTGCGCATATTTTAGAAGGAATGCTAATATTTTTGATCAAAATCTAACGAAAACTTGGCGATTATTTCCAGCATTTTTTTCAAGTTTGTTCCAAAAAGCTTGGTTCCTTGGCCATATCTGATTCATTGAGAACTTTTAAAAATTGAGATTCGGTTCACTTATTGAGTTTTCCTGTTCCACAATGTTGCCACTTCATTCATCCATGCGAAAGGAGATCACGTGTAATCGTTTACAAAGGCTGTGAAAATGAGCTTACGTAAGACAGTAAGTGTAAAGTATATCAGAGTTCAAATGTCATGCGTCCCTGGAAGACCAAGAAGCCATTGATGCGGGACGTAGTGAATGAGCAGAAAGCCTATTAGGCCTGAAGCCAACTCCAGGATGAAAAGTGCGAGAAGCAGTAGCCATGCGAGGGCGAGAATAAGGAAGAGGAGGCGAATTTGGCGCAGTTGGAGTGCGCCGAGCCCCCTTCTCCATCTCTTGCTACCGCAGCTCTGCTTGGCGTATAGATTGTCTAGACGGCGAATGGCTGCCCTCATTACCGGACGTCGGTAGCCGTCCAGATCCAGTCCCTTCCTCAACTTTCCCCTTTTATCACTCATTTTATCAATTCTCAAATATTGCTTCCACCTGCTTCCTGCCCTGGGGTGTCTGGGACAGTGCGATAAATGGAAATCAACAAATTGTTGAGAAGGAGGATGTAGTAACTGATGAAAGGAGCCGATGAGGGTAGGTGGGTAGGAGGAGAGGAAGGCACGCCAGTACTGCTGCCGACAGAGCACATGGCGAATGTCCGCCTCACTATAGTCCATCATCAGCAGCACATAAGGTTCGTCTGCCAATAAAGCCAAGCTTTTTGATGGATCTCTTTGCAGAGGCAGGCTATGCCTGATTCGGTGACCGCCTTGATGGTGGCTGCGTAGTTGGGCAGAGCCAGTGGCGGCCTTTCTTGGAATAGATGACGGAAGCGGCTGGCCCAAGGGTTTCGCCCGCCCAAAAGCAGGTCCAGTATAATGGAGTCATGACTGTATATGAGCTGAGCTTTTCCGGACTGCAGATGCTCTGAAGATCCCTGATCCAATTGATAGTTCTTGAGATCTGAAGATTTTTGCACCAAATAGGCTTCGTTCATCGTAAATAGGTCGATTGCTGCTGAGCGGTGCTGTGAAGGTTTCGGCAAGGAAACTCTCCAGGAGACTGATACAGGTGCTGCTCAACAGACCCAAGCTCACTGTCCAGAATTTGGACATCTTTCCGCGTTGCTGGTGAAGGTGCAGTTTCAGTGACATGTTCAAAAGAACCAGCATCAGAACCAATCGAAGAATCAGTCCTTAAAATTAGGAAAAAAGAGCAAAAGGGAGTTTTTGAGGCTTATGACCAGAATCCCCCCCCCCCCCCAAGGATTCTACCGGCCTACCAAACCCGTTTTTCAACAAACCAAAACCAACCAACAATTTTGCCCCCCCCAAAGGTTTTGCCCCCCCCCCAAATTTTTTACTAGGCTATACTATTTTTTACTAGGTATACTGATTCTAAAAAAGGCTTAGGCTTAGTTAAACGAATTCGTATAGTGGCAATTGCGTAGGCTTCGCTTGCGAAGCCTTAGCGCTGAATGCAAACTAGACCAGCAACTGCGTAGGCTTCGCTTGCGAAGCCTTAAAGCTGGGCTCAAAAAAACTTTGGGGGGGGGATTCTGGTCATCAATCAAGGGATTTTGGCATTTGGGGTGGGGATACTGGTCACCGAAATCGATGACCAGGATCCCCCCCCCAAGTGCAAAATCACCAAAAATCGCCTTGAAAGCATGACCATACGTGCATGACATGCACTGTATACTTACTTGGGGGGGATAATTACGTGGGGGGGGATACTTACCTGGGGGGGTAGAATTTTGGGGGGGGGGGGTAGAAGCCTTGGGGGGGGGATTCTGGTCATAAGCCGTTTTTGAGGCAAGTAGCAAAACTACCTAAATGCGAGTAATTGAGGAAGCGAAGCGGGCGCAGAGTGTCCCGTCGATAAAATACCGTCAGATGCGTGTCGCCGATGGAGTAAAGGCTGAGGTTCTGCGCCACGACGTTGAGCAGTTTGTAGAAGGGCGTTAGGTTGCCTCGACCTTCGCTCACCTCATGTATAAAATAATATGATAAAAACCCCAGTGAGTAACGGCAGGCCAATAAATGGGAACTCGCCACCAAATCTTTGACCAAATCTTAAAGTGGCCACCTCGTTCATCTCATTGGTCTGCGCTTGAAGCTTCTCCAGTCTATAGGCTTCAACGGGGTAGAGCTGGAAGGGCTGGGGATGCAGGGCGTACTGAAGCAGGCTGATGGCTCGCTCGCCCCAGTAATCTCTGCCCAGACAGATGTTCAGATTGTCGGGGTACGCGGTGAAGATGTGGCAAGCTTTTGTCCTGTACGCCGTCGGCACTCGAATAAGGCCCTCCATTCTCTGTTTGATTTTCACTGGCAGTGGCGAGCGGGGAATGAACTTGCCCTGACTTTACCTGTTTCGACAACCCCAGAGGGGCTGAAATCCGACGCAGTGTTTGCACGCAACTGCTTTCAGACTTTGTCATTCTATCGCTTCGGCTTGTGCTAGCAAATCTAACTTCCGTTTGTTTGACTGAATACATTGTTTGCCAAGTTTGTCCTGTGCTTCTACGGCCAAGAAAAAACTTACGGCTCTCAGCAACTGCTTTCAGAAATGATGTGAATATGAATTGTATTGTGTATATGACGGCGCATTGTTTACGTTTCGCTCCAAACTGAAAAATGTACAAGCAACTAAAAATGTATTTTTCATGAATGTGCACCACTCTAGCAACAATCATGAAAACTTGTCGTCCTGTAACTCAATCACCACCTCCCTATTCATCCTTTCAATTGTGATGGAGCGTGAATGTTTGCCCGTATAGCTTTCCCTAAAAAGAAGGAACACTCCGTTCAGTTGAAATGAACTCGAGAAAAGAGCCACTTTTGGTGCCCGTTGTGCCGGATTCCTTCAAAGATCTACCTGGATGTACATTCAGCGCTTTGCATCCCTCTCGGCGCTGTGGCTTGCCCGCAGCCTTGCTTCGCAAAGGCCTGGCCATTGCGTCAGTTGCCAGGCATTTGGCAGATCTGGGCATATTCATGAGGCCTTGTTAGGTGTTTTGG
Organism: Ptycholaimellus sp. GST1_10; assembly: GCA_030248095.1. Lineage (NCBI taxonomy): Eukaryota > Metazoa > Nematoda > Chromadorea > Chromadorida > Chromadoridae > Ptycholaimellus > Ptycholaimellus sp. GST1_10. The sequence goes on from JASANA010010149.1 coordinate 82,489, forward strand.
CCCGGGCAGAAGGTGCAATTCTACCCAGTCTCCGACTTCTTCAGCCAGCAAGGCGTCCTGGGCTCGCTTGAGTCCGGCAATGCCAGCTTCACTCTGCCTTGGTTTCATTTCTTTCCCCGCAAGTGGATGAAGAGTCCGAAAAAATAGGGGCCAAGAAAGGGCGGATGCAGAAATCCGCCCTCGAAATCCGTTCAGGGATTGGAAGTCTTGCTCACTTCAATCCAAAAACCAGCCTTGCTTGCAGGTGGGCCATGAACTGGGAGCGACGACGGTTCCTGCCCGGTTTCATTGGGCCTCTAGAGCTGCAGAATTTGGTGTTCTTCTACGACGATCGGCGGCTTGGACCGGAGCTGTCGCTGGGCCTGCAAGCACTCCTTCCCGGCCCCTTTCACGCTTTCTCCATTGCCATGCTATTCCTGGCTCTCTTGCAATCCGTAGTTTAGGCCACCGCCACTTCCACCAACACTGCCTCTGCCTTGATCCAGGTCTTTACAAGCTGCAGCCTTTTGGGAAAAGGCATGGAAGCTGTGGGTAGAAGACTGGCAGTTTTGCGGGGCTGGTGTGAGAGGATATGGCTTTCATTGATGGAAAGCCGACTTACGCTAGTCTTCGTTGCAGTTCAGCTGATCCATCCGCTTAGCAGCTTTGAGGTAAATTGCATTTGTGGGACATGTCATTGGAGCTAATGGGGAAAGAGATTGAGGGATTGCTCAAACTCTGGGAGACAGGAGAGGTTGAAGTTCGCTGGGCTACTGATACTCCGACCCAAATTACCCTAAATGCTATGCGCAATTCTTCACTTCTATCCTGGCAGCGGTTTCAACGGTATTTTTAATTATAATAATTATAATGAATTTTTAATTATTTAATTTTTAATTACAGTATTAAGTTGATCCTTCCTTAAATGAGTTCTGTCCAGAAAGAGTCTTGATGCTTTTTAATTTTAAAAGTAACATCGCATTTTAAATTAAAAATAAATTTGGAGAGGCATGGTCAAAATGCTATTCGGGCGAGATATTAGAAAGAGCTAAGACGGAAATGTGTTAGTTTTTTTCAAAATTTAGAATATTGAAACTAATGGAAATGAAAGCTGTTTCTGCAATTTAGCTCTCAATAGACACCACAAAAAAAGAAAAAAACAGAGAAGAAGAAAACAGCGGAAAGCCTTTCAAATGACCGAAAAAAAGGGCAGGGGGAGCCCGGGGGGGGGGGGCCTTTCAGAAAGAGAGGAGAGAAAAGAGGGAGGGGGAGGAGGGCAAAAAAGGGGAGCCGACCGACCCCACCACCCCCCGCCAACAAAAAAAAAGAGCAACCCCCGATTCGGGGATCAATGTACACAAAGATCAAGAGATTGGCGCCACATGGAGGGGCTGTGTACAGTCTGAGCTGGAAAGGTTGAGGAGAGGAGAGCGAAATGGGATGTCTGGCGAATGCTCATGCCTTTGCTGTAAGCTGAATGATAGTAGCAATCCTAGTTCCCAAAATCTCCACAAAACAAGCCTCACAAAGTCTTGGAGTAAAGTAGGTAATGAAACCGAATTTCCTAGAGCACAATAAGCGATCTTGCTCAACAGAAAGTATGAATGCTGAATTCACAAAAGGTAAACTGAAGGCTAAAGGAAAGCCTATGGGGTGCATGAGGTTTGGTAGGGGCCTGAAGAGAGGTGGATGGATGGAGTCGTGAAGTTGTAGAAGGCATAGAGCAAGGGTTAGGCACTGGCCAGGCTCGCAAAGTCCTTCCCTCTGCCCCACCGCTCCATCGCTTTCAATCCAGCCAAGAGAAGGAGAGGAAAGAATTGCAAAAGTGGAGCACCAAGAAATGAGGTGAGACAAGGGCAAGATTGCCCCTGAATCACCAGATGCGCGTTGGGAGATGGAAGGGCGTCGAGTCTGGGATGACGTCTGAGAGCCCTGTCGCTCTGGGGGCAGTCGAAGCTCTGGAAGGCGCTGGGGACGCGGTGGGCAGTCTCCCCGGTGGAGACGATGCTGCTGAAGTCCCTAAAGGCGCTGGAGGCAAGCTGGCCAAACTCCTGGGAGCTGTTGAAGCTCTGGAAGGCACTGAAGATGGGCTGGCCAAGCTCCCTGGTGGAGACGGCGCTGATGGAGCCCTGGGAGGCGCTGGAGGAGGGCTGGCCAATCTCCCCGGTGGAGACGGTGCTGATGGAGCCCTGGGAGGCGCTGGAGGAGGGCTGGCCGATCTCCCCGGTGGAGATGGCACTGTTGAAGCCCTGGAAGGTGCTGGAGGAGGGCTGGCCGATCTCCCCAGTGGAGATGGCGCTGTCGAAGCCCTTGGAGTTGTTGCCGTTGCTGAGGACGGGCTTGTCGGCCTTGTTAGAGCTGTCCGAGCTCTGGAAGGTGCTGCGCAGGTCCATGCTGAACTTGTTTCTGATTTCCCTAGCCCTGAGGAGGGCTGTTGAGTGAGGGGAGGAAGGGTAGAAGTGAGAGAGGGTGGGTGGGCTGAGTGTGAGTCTGTGACGTCACACAGCACACCCGTCAAAGGTTCTGGAAGGCTGGGTGATGAAACAGCCAAGGGGAAGCCTCACGGAATAGTGCTCCATTCTAGAGGCAGGAGAGGGAAGAGGAAAAGAGGTTGAGAGGATAGGACTGGAGACGCTGAGCTTGTTGCTGGCGATGAGGCGGTAGGAGCTGGCCTTGCCGAAGCTGCTCTTGTCGCTGTTGTCCGGGTCCTCCAGGTTCTTGTAGACCTTGTTCACGGCTGTCGCCTCCCCGCCAAGAAGGAGCAGAGTGGGAGAGGGTGAAGTTGGTCGTTGTCCTACAGGCTCCAGATGCGGGCGCAGGGAGCCGATTGCTCCTGGCCCTGGGTTGGCTGTGGGCTTGTTGAAGGCCTCTCTTTACTGGATCAAACCATGATGATGGAAGTAGATGAAGAGAAATGGGGCGAGGTGGTGGAGGAGAGTGGGTTGCGCGAGGGTGCTAAATCAAGGTGGAAAGCAGGCGAACGAGCGGCCATTTGAAACCTAT
>JASANA010010150.1:0-10203 GCA_030248095.1 Ptycholaimellus sp. GST1_10
GATCTCAAGATGCTTGCATACATTAGGTCAATGCACATCATTCGCATGGCCTGGGCAAACACTGACTCAACCTTGCCTTGAAGAATTACTTAACTCATCCCAAATACATCAGACTCCTGGGTAGGCCGAAAATCGAAAAATTGGCATCAGTCAATCCATTTTTTTAAAAATATTTTACAATAATCTTTGAACACTAAGCAATGCATTTTAAGCAGAACTGTTGTAGCTTTAATTCAAAAAAAAGTCCGACAAAGAAAGTTAAAAAATGGAGGAGCTATGAAGTTTTGAAGTCTAAAAAAGCCCAAAAATGCCAAAAATGCGCACGTTTTCAATTTTTTCATATTTTCAACATTACCCATGCACAGCGCGCCCCAAAAATTATTAAATAATTTCTCAATACTGATACGTAGAGCTATCATATGCCAGGATAAGTCAAGAATCCAGGTGGCGCCGAGGCACCCCCAAAAATGGCATCACGCGTATTATATAAGATATATATATATGCGGACAGACGGACGCAAAAATGGGGTAACTGCTTAAGCTGGCCTTGGCCGCCCGCCGCTTCGGGCAGGGCGCCAGAGCTGCCCTGCCCTCCGCGGCAGGCGGCCTTCGGCCGCGCAAAAATCTATTTTTTGACAGCTGTGAAAACCAGTTTTTCGTAAATAACACAGCGGGGCTTGATCGTAGGGAGATGGTCAAAAAAATAAAATGTTCTTCTCGTCAAGGAATGGTGGTCGAATAATCAAAATCCGTTCAGACAGTCGTGAGTTATATGCTATCGAAAAATCGGCCATTTTTAACATTTCAAAAATTTGTCAAAAATTGAATTTTGGGTTTTGCACCCTCACAGAGCATCAAAATTCTTAGAATTGTGTCTAGTTTCGAAACAAAATATAAAAAGGTGGGTCAAAATTTTTTGGCAACCAACTTTTGTACCTCTCAATAAAGCTCTTAATCCCTTCTTCCATCCTGGCTCCCTGCTCCAACGGAGTCAAAATACAGAGAAGCAGTATGCGGACTGTGTATCTGCAGCCGGCAGTCCATTCGCTTTCCACCAAGCTCAGACCAAGGTTGGCTGGCATTTGTGAAGGAATATTTTAGTTAAAGCTCTCATTTAGTTTATTTTGGAGCGGGAGTCTAATAGTGTGTGGTTGCTGAGGAAAGCAAAGGCTGAAAAACATGATTGGCTCAGTACTTGACTCAAAATGAATGGATGAATGAGAGACGTGCTACTGGTACGTGGACGACCACTACGCTTTCCTGGACAACGAGCGACGCTTGGCCTGTGGCTACGGTCGCCCCGCCATCATAACCACCCTTTTGGTCCTGGACCCCCAATTCACCAGCTTCCTACAAGTTATCTCATCTCCTTCCTCCTCCAAACTATCCCTTCTGGAAAACCCTAAGCCAAGACCCTCCTTTCCCCCCAAGCACAGTCTATCCAGACCAGTGATCAGCACCTGGAAAAATTGGCGATCCATCCATTTCATTTCCACCTCGAACCATTTTCCATCCATTTCATTTCATTTTGCATTTGCTGATCCTTTGAAATGGAAAAATTGGAAAATGGAAATGGAATGCTCATCGTTTGAGGTCGAATTTTTTCAACGTTCCCGTAAAGCGCAGCAATGTCATGCGAAACAACGTGAAGGCATAAAACTCCCAGGTAAAGCTAATTGAGCGCATCGATGAGCCACTGATTGCCCGCAAACATGATTTCGCTCTGGACCGACTTCTCATTCATGCGATTGCGCAAGCCCAAGCGCAAAAGTTCCATTTCGCCCTCATTTCATTTTGGCCTCCATCCTATGAGGCTTGGGCATTGCAGTGGCGGCTAAGAAGACGATCACGAAGAAGAAGTTCATCTTCCGCATGAACAGCATGGACTGGGCACAGCGCGCGAAGGACCTGGAGTTCGGTGCTACGCCGCCCCAGCCAGAGCCGGACTCAACGCGCTCCGTCTCCCGCTCCCCTCCACCACCCCCCTCGCCTACGTATTAGACTATGTCTCCCTCTCCATCACTCCGTCCCCAGTCTCATCCATCCCTATCCCAGTGACCTCAGCAGGCGCAGGCATCACTCAGCCAGCCCTGTCTAGTCTTCCATTTTCAGTTTGAGGAGCTTTGCTTTACACTTCCAAGTCTTCTTTATGGTGTTCCTGTCTCCCTTGATGCTTGTTGCGGGTTCAACAATCACTTTTGTTGCCATCGGAATCAATGGTTTGGCCCGAAAATCTGGACACAGAGAAATGTATGGATCAGCAACTGGAAATGGAAAAACTGGAAAATGGAAATGGAAAAGTCGACCCGAAATTCCAGGCATTTGCATTTCCAGGTGAAATGGAAATGGAAATGCCCACCTAGGTGGAAAAAAAAAAAAAGAATCCATTTTTTTTTTCCATTTCCAGGCACCTGGAAATGGAATGCTTTTCACTGATCCAGACTGCCCATGAGGCCGGAGGGGCGGGCGACGCAGTGTGGAGCGGCCTTAGCCTAGACTCCAGCGGGCAGGCCTTCTGGTCCACGCCCAGCCAGCATCCACTTCTGGAGGCCTCGTAAGCAGCCTTTCCCACTGCTTAGCAATAGAAAGTTAGCAAGCATGAGCAGAGTGGCGGCAGAGGGAGCTGGGCGGAGCTGGCAGCCGAGTGGCCGTTGCAGAAGCTGAAGGAGACGGAGCTTCTGCGCCGTCAGCCACTGCTGAACCTAACGGGAACTGCGGGGGCCATCTGGGAGTGGGGCCTGCCCAGCTTTCCCCACCCTGTTCTATGCGAATACCCCGGTTGCTGAGGCGTTGCTAAGAGGAGGCTGATGGGGGGAACTGTTGCCAGATCCGCTGGTGCCGGGCAAGCGAGTCTACCATCTTCGTCGCTACAACTCCGCCAACCCGCGCCTGCTGGCAAAGACCAGAGGCGCGGTTGTGGCGAGCTGGAATACGCGCCCAGCAGCAAAGTTTCACCCGGGTCAGTGATTGCAAGTTTTTTTGAAACTAGCGTGATTAGGACACCCAATTATGTGATTTGAGTAGGCTTTTAACTGTCAATCGAGTTCATTCATTGCGAGCGTTGAAAAGTATAGGTTAGCAATGGTAGGGACCACAAAATGCCAAACGCAAATGTGCAATGATTGACCGTTACAATAAGAGTCTAAAGAAGCAAAACTTGGAGCCATTGACCAAGCAACCAGTCCAATATCTACTTTTGACTTTTAACGAATAGATTGAAAGTCCCGATTGAAAGAGTACATGAATGAATGTGCATCAAATTAAAAAAAATTTTCCTATACAAATTCATTTTCATTCAAAGGGTTGAATAAAAAAATATTTTACTGAATGACATCAGTTTGAAATTAGAAGTGAATTCTACCCACATTTTTGTCATTCTTGTCAGGAAATTTTTCAAAAATTTTTCGTATTATCAAACGGTAGTTTCTAGACGTATCATCAAACCATTTGGCGTCTGACATTTTCCTTCGAAAAAGAAGGGTATTGAATCATAGAGCCGCAGCTCCTAAGAAAATAAGCCCATGTTTATCCAAAGAAAAATACCATGTCAAATTGTTTTGTAATAAAATATAGCTGCTCAAATCTCAAAGGCAATTTTCATCCAAATTTTCAAAAATTAATAATTTAGCCTGCCAGGATGGACAGATTCAGCAAGCTCAGTGGAATACCGTTGGAGATGGGTGCTGTAGGGAGGGATGAGAGTGCGGATGGCGACGACATCCCTGAGCCTCCAGAGCCAGCCATCCAGCCATCCTCCATTTCCCTTTGCTCCATCTCCTCCTACCACCTCACCAATTTCGCCTCAACCACTCACATCCTCGTCACGCGAGTAAAACGTCTCGCGCTGTCTCGCCCTGCATATCTCAGCAATGCAATGCATCAGCTCACAAGCCCAGCTAAGCCCCCTTCTGGCCTACTACACAAGAGAATGCGCAAAGCAGGTCTAAAGGCCAAGAGCACTGCATCAGCTGGCTGCCAGCGCAAAAGCAGTGTTTTGACTTGCCTCCCCTTGCGAGGCCTGCTACCGTAGACCGGGCAGTTTCAGCGGCTGCGAGACTCGCGGCCCTGCCTGCCAAACGATCCGCACCCATTCTATACACCCCCCTGCCCTCTCCACCCCCCTCGCTACCCGCTAGCCAGCTCTAGAGGCCCTCCTTGCACAGCTCTCCTCTACTCCCTCTACCTCCCTCTGCCCTGCTCCCCCCACACTCTCCTCTCACTCCACCCGCCTCACCAACACGCCCCACAGAAATGGCTCTAGGCCTGCATTAAGCTTCCCAACTCCTTTTTGCGCCCTCACGTCAGCCCAGTGGCCTGAAACCCGAAGCGGCGGCGGAATTGATGCCGGTGTGCCTCTGTTGCAGATGCAGAGGCCTATGACAGAGTGGGCAAAGTGAGAGAGGCGAGTGAGAGAGCGGCTGTAGCAGAATGGCCTTCCCCAACCGCCTGCCCTACGGCGTTCCGCAGTACTCTGCCTTCGGCGTCAGCATGGGTCACTCACTTATTCCAGCCCTTCCACACATCACCCTGCAAACCTCAACCCCAGCTCATCTATCCAGCCTAGAGGCTAGCGCTGCGTGTGCTTGTAGTGCCTGCTCCCTTAGCTTCTCGCTTGCTTCTCCCTACGGGTTTGCCGCCTAGCGCTCTCTCCTCCACATCAGCCCCCCATCCACACCCAGAGATATTTGGACGCAATTTGAAGTCTCAGTGGCGAGCGCCAGCTATCCTGCACTGCCGCGACGGTAATGCCACCAGCTGCCTTCCCTCCTCTTTCTCCAACCCCCCCTCCCATCCCCCTCTGCTCCCCGCATCACCCGCCCTGCCCTTAGACTGGCCCCCTCCGCACATGCTCTCTAGTCTCTCACAAGCAAGGCATCCATACTCATCCGCCACTGTCTCGCCTGGGATGCCGCGCTTCACTGTCTCTCTATTCCCCTTTCTCTCCCGCCCTCCTTACACGCCTCTTCTGTTCTCTCTGTCTGTCGCCTACGGCCCCCCTCCCCTCTAACCTCATTACCGCCTTGGAGCCATCCATCATTCACTAGGCTTCTGATGGACACAGCTTCTGCTCCAAGACGGACTGATTGCAGTGCCGATGATGCAGATGGCGCAGCCGGCCTTCTACCTCCAGGCCCCAGCCCAGAGCCCGCTCATACTCTCCAGCGGCGCTCGGGCTCTCTCCGCTCTTCCACGCACCAGGGTATGCCCTGCCTACACCCTTCCATCCTCCCTCAACCCCATCTCAATCAGCTTCCAGGCGGGGGAGAAGCCACCCGTCACCACCGTCTTCGTAGGCAACATCCACGACCGCTGCACCAACGACCTCATACGCGCCATGCTTCAGGTTACACCACCGTCCCCCTCCTCCCCTCCCCTCCCCTCCCTACACTCACCTCACCGCCTCTACTCTCTCACACGGAACAACCTGCCCTCTTCCCCCCTTGCCTCTCTCAGTTGACGCACGCCGCTTCTCCTTTCCGTTGCTCCCTTTTTCTGCCCCTGTCCTCTCAGAGAGCTGGAGGCGTCCACGGCTGCGGTCCAGCATTGCAAGGAGGAGCTGGGTGGTAATGATAGCCTTTCTTGCCCTGCCCCCAGAACAGCTCACTCTGCCCGTCAGTCTCTCAGCTCTCTCACTGAGGCAGGCTCGCAGCCGCGCTGGGCTTTCTCAAGAAGCGCATTTGCAGGCCATCTTCTAGCTCGTCCCACGCCGCAGCGGTGAGTTCATCCTCTCCCTTCCCTCCCAATCCCCTCCTCCCACCCACCCACCACTTTCTCCTCATCTCCAACCCTACCTTCCCTAAATTCTCGCTTCGTTTCCGCAGTTTTGTGTTCTCGCTCATTTTCTCTTGCTCTTTCGCCGACCCGCCCCCCCCCCCCAAATCCCCGTAACCATTGCACCAGCCCCTCTCCCTGCCTAGACCCCCTTAGCCCTCCCCCCCCCCCCCGACTCTGGCACACAGCATTGGGGGTCTCCGACCTCCAAGGCTGTCCCCCACCCACCTATTTGCCCTTCCTCAACAACTCGACTAACACAGATGCCCGTTTGCAAAACAGCCTCATCCTTCCGCCTCCTTCCAACTTTTGATATGGAAGCTAAAGCGGAAGAGGTGAGGAAGGGTGAGGCAGAGAAGGAAGGAAGGGTGAGGCTGTAGGGCTGTGGAGCCTGTCCGATTGAGCCGAAAATACAGCTGCCAGATTAGCGACGCGGTTGGATAGGCGGGAGAGGTGAAGCTAACTGGGCGAGCATTGCAGGAGCTGGGCAATGTCGTCAGCTGGAAGCGCATCCAGGGCTCCAGCGGCAAGTTCCAGGCTTTCGGCTTCTGCGAGTTGGAGCACCCGGAGTCCACCCTTCGCGCCCTACGCATCCTACACGACTTCCCCCTTGCCGACAAACGCCTCGTTGTCAAGGTTTCCCTTTCCTTTCCCTTCCATGCCTTCATCCCTTAACCTCCGATGGTGCTACAGGTGGATGAGAAGACGCGAGAACTGCTGCGGGATTGGGTGAACAGGAGTCGGAAGGAGGCGGGGAAGGCGGAGCTCCCGGTTGGATGATGGATGGCTAAGAGGCGGTGGTGGGAGAGAGGGAGAATGTTTCCAGTCACGAGGGGAGGAGCTCCCCTGCGACGAGGAGTGGCTGAAGGAGGACGCCAAGTACAAGGAGGCCATCCGCTCCCTCGTCCGCAACCAGGGCGACAACCTCTGCACCCGCTTCGAGGGTATCACTCTTGTCCCCTTCCTGGAGAGACGGAGGAGTGAGGCAATGCTTACAGATGGAGAGCTGCCCACGAAGTCGCCAACGCTGCAGGGGAAGGGCGGGGTAAGCACCTCTTTGCTCATTCTTTCTCCCTCCCTCCCTCCACTCCTCTCCTCGCTCCTCTCCTGCGGCCACAGCCTCCCCTCCTCTATTTTGTAGATCCCGTGCCATAATTGCAATGCAGGCTCTCTGCCACAGAGCGCTTTCTCGTAAACCATCCGACCCCTTCAACACACACTGCACGCCGCCTCCGTCCTGTCCTCCTCTCTCCTCTGCCCCCGGCCCTTGCCCCGTTCTCACACTCAGCTCCAGCCCCATCCATCCTCCTGTCGCTCCAGCAACATCACAGCCAAATAGTTTTAAACTATCCATGGAAGGATTTTGTAAAGCAATACGTATGCTAAGTACCGTCCTTGGCCGCCGAGATCGCGTCGGCGGTGCCGCCGACTCCAGGAATCCATGCCGCGGTAGAGGTGATGTCGATGGGTACGGGCCGCTCGACGTGGATGCTCATGTCCTGGGCGCACGAGCGGCCGGCAGAGCCGCAGGGCACGTTCTCCGCGCGGCACCTCGAACCTCGCGGAGCAGACGGTACCGCCTTCCTGAAGTCCCCAGAGCAGGGACCGTCTGACGACGATCCATTTCTTCATTCCTCCATTCACCGCCGACCACTCACGCAAGCTATTCGACGGTCCAGAGCCTGTGGCCATGAGGAACGGAAATGCAGGAAGCGGCGGGGAGAGCTGCAGTCGGCGATGGGGTTGGGCGCATGGCGAGCGAGTATGTACTGACAGGAGCCTTCGAAAGAGTAGGCCGTGCCGTCGAAGGTGATGAGTGTGGGTCCCGAAGGATAGCGCAGTGGGCCGCGCATCGCCTGCCGGCTGCTCTCCCAACGCTCGCCCGCGCAAGTGCTACAAGCCCCCAACAGTCCCGAGCGGAGCAAATCAGGAAGCGCGCCAGAGAGCGTGCTCCCAGACAGGTCAATCAGTGAAGGCTCCGATGAAGGCTGCCACGTGAAGCAGGCAGTGGAGCCCTCACACTCACCCCCTGCCACCATAACCTCAAGAACAGCAAGGGAAGGGTAACAGGGAGGGACAAGGTGGGGGCATGTCACAAGTGGCTCCCAGTTGGGCTGGGCAGGGTCGGGGATAAGGGGCTCCAAACCCTTCACCCTCTGGCAGGAACTGACCCCTTTGGCATCTTATCCTTCTGCATCTTGCTCAGGTCCTTTGGGATGAGTTTTCTTCCTCATCTCCTTGCTGAGTTAATCCTGCTGCCCAGTGCATGTCTAATCCCAAAAAGCAGAGGCGAACCTGGCAGGGCCCAGGAGCCCAGGGGCCATGATTTTGCCTGGGATCCTGTCCTAAGCCCTGCCTTTGGGTAAGAATTACCAAATTTAAATGTTTAAATTATCAGTATTTTTCCATTTCTGCTATCACATTTGCCTGTTGGGCTGCACTGTTGCCTATTAATGGAGCAGGCTACACTCTGTGTGCTGCTTTGGATTGTGCATGAGGCCAGGCTATTTGGGAGGGAGGCAGGAGGGGTGTTTGAGGATGTGAGCCATTGTGCCACTGAAGACTGGTGGTTTGTTATGGTGAGTGAGGCAATAAAATTTCAATATCCAGGTGACAGGTTCTTGTTCCACTTGTGCTATGAGAATTAGAGATTGCCATACCAGGCTGAGGCAGGATCCAGCAGCCAGGAGTCTGGGCAACAAATGGAATAAATGAAAAGTGTTTGGAGATAATGGAACCATCTTTCCAAATTTGAACACTCTTCATACACAATTTCTTGTCTACCCATTTTGCTAACCAAGTGAGGACTATCCCAGAAGGGAAAATATTGTAGTGTGCCATGTTGAGTCCTGCTGTCTGTCCATTCCAGGCTGTCTTTCACTGTCAAGGAGAAGCCGAGAGCATGTGAAGCCCACTTTCTTGGTGACTATAAAGGAGTTCTATTGTGTTTGGCTTTTCTTTTCTGTCACAAATATCTTTCTGTCTTCACCAATACACACCAGCAAATAGTGCCAGTCCCCACCAGCCCCCCTTCCACTACCTCTGTCCTTTATAGTTCTCAGTTCCGTATGCCGGGATTAACCACAGGTGTGAGCCATGCCAGGACTTTTTTATATTCCATCAATATGCATAATAGCCAGTGTTTACTATTTAGTCTTTTTTAACACTGCAGATTCATAGTTGTAAACTTTTTGATGAAGAAACCCTGTTTCCCTTAAGAGTCAGTTTATGTTTTTCAAAACTGACACCACCACTGAATTTACATGCTTCTTCAACTCAGTCTTAGTTTTTCAAAGTATTTTCAAAGTCAATTAGTTGAAGGAAAGAAGAAACCATACTGCAGTAAAGGTGGCTCCATGATAATGAAATACATATGAAAGTGTCTTCAGTTTGGCTTTCTGCCTAATTGCCTATTTTCCCATGATTGAAACGGAGCCAGTCTTTGAGTTTGTTTTTCTTTTTAGTTGCCCACTCTGTGTCTGTCTTCCACAATCAACCACCTCTGGCTTCATATTAGCAGTTTATCTTTGTGAGTTCTTTAAATGGCCACAAGGGATGCAATTAAATTTACACTGCAACATAAAGAAGTGACAAATATTAAAATGGTGACAAAAAAGTGGAACAAAAGGATGTGGTTTGTGCTGGGAATAGGAAAGAAAAAGCCCATAAAAAATAAGGTACCCATGCAAAACCTTTGATAATACAGTTGTAAAGTAGTGCCAATCTGTTTGTTCTTCCCACCACATTTTCCTTATATGTTGATTTCCATTGTAGTTACACTCTTCCCATTCACCACCATCTCTTCTTTCTTCATACACATGCATTATTTCATCATCCAGTTTTGCCCACACACCACTTCTCATTTTCCTTTGACCAGTAAGTTTTATTCCCACTTGTTCAAAGCAAAACCGTTTGTTTAAGAGTGTAATGAAAACCGTGAGTGAGATGTTCAAGGCCTTCAGTGCCAACAAACTGGCCTGCACCTAGAGGTGGGAGCCCAAGGCCAGGATCTGAGTGCAGGGCTACTGAGGTTTGAGTGTCTGCTAGCTGGGCCAGGTGGTGCTGGTCACTCATCCAGACACAGACCAGGGGACTAGGGAGACACTCAGGGCCAGCACTGACTACTCCATTCACTGTTCTTGTTCTTCTTTCCATGAGGAGAAAGCATTCAGCAGCCCCAGGATATGGAGGAAGGAAGGCAGAGCGGCTTAGCCACAGAGCAGACAATAGGACACAGCCTGTCCTTTGAGCAATCAATTTTTGCTCTGCAGGGTGGGTGCAGAGAAGCCAGTGTCACACCCACTGTGCAGGATGTTGCTGCACAGCCTGCTGCCCCATGCGAGCCTTGGGTACCAAACAGGAGCCCACAGCCCTTGCCCACTGCCCACAGCCTAGAATTACCATCATCGCTATGCCACCCAGAGAGATCTT
>JASANA010010152.1:0-26674 GCA_030248095.1 Ptycholaimellus sp. GST1_10
TTGAGTGACAAAATTTCACACATGACAATAGCCTCAATAATTAGTAGCAGCTGAACGGCTGATAGTTTTCACAGACGACTTGAGTTTTTTTGTTCACAAGTCGTATATAACGATTCCAAATCTGTGCTTACTTTTGAAAATGGTTAGAGAAACCACAGAATTTTCCTTTTGAGATCCGATGATCACCTTCACAGCAGAATTTTTCCTTAATTTTTGAATTTTACTAAATGTGGATGTGTAAGCGCTCCGCGGTCACCTATTGCGCTTTGCGCCATATACTTGTTAGCTCTATCTGAGCAAGCATCCTAAGGTGTCCAAAATTTTCTGTGCTCTCTGAGCTCTTTAGAGGTTCAAAATTTTGTAAATATAATTTCACAATAAGAGTCAAATTTAATTTTATCGATCGCCTTATAGCCCAAGGTAGATTTATGATAATATGAATCTAATAAATTTCCTTGATGCCCAAGCTATATTGATTGGAAGCATTAAAAAGAGATCAGCTAAGAGACAAACCACACTGAAGCGGAGATTCACAACTTCAGTGATATTTCTGGTATCACCGGCAAGCTATATTGATTCTTTTTTCTCTTTAAAATATCTAAGCCACAGTGATGGTCAAAGGTCACGGGTTTTCATGTCGTATGTGATCAAGAACTTTGAAAACTTCATTTCATTTATGCAGTGCTTTGCTTTCACTGTATCCTCCGGGTTATTTGCCGAAAAAAACAACAACAACCCAAAAAACTATTTTTCATTTCGTTGCCCTTACAGCCATGTTTTACAGTTTTTTATCCGTTTTCGTTCTGGCGCGTGCTGCTAGGATAACTTGAAGGGACAAAAGTGGCGGACTCTTTAATGCATCCAGCGAGGCATGTCAGAAAGACCACCCAGTTCGAAAAGTGCATCTGGTTGTTACTATGGAAACATTGTCCAAAACCAGTCGCCAGTCCTTTCACCTTATTTCCCCTCGCCAATTGCTCACATCGAGTGGCCTAAAGCAAACTTAGCAACATTGCGAGCGTGAATAAGAAGTTAGATGACAAAGTTATTCGCAAATAAAACAACTGACGTGCCCTTAGCACTTCAGTGAAACTTGCTGGTCTGGTACGCCTTCCCCAGAAAAAACCAGGCCCGAAAAAATTCCACTTGGAGCATCCATGGGCAAAGAATGCTTCGTCTGCTGCCTGGAGCAGAGGCAGTTCCACCGCCTGCCCTGCAAGCACGAGCTCTGCCCTGCCTGCTCTCAGCAGCTGGACAAATGCCCGCAGTGTCGCCAAGCCTTCTCCAGCCAGGCGCTTGGTCTTCTTTCTCCTTACTCATCCTAAACGACTCTGCTGAAGGAGGTGGAGCTGGCCGTGTACGGGCCGTTGGTCTGCGAACTCTGCGACGAGGCGAAGCCGGCCAACGACTTCTGGTGGTGTCCGGACTGCTGGCACTGCTTCTGCAGCCTTTGCTGCCTCGCCGTTCATGACAAGGCACACCAGGGGCTCCAGCGTTTTGGGTATCACCCTCCCCCCCCACTCCAAAGCACCAAGAGCAAGCACCAAGCCGTTGAGGAAGGAGGCGGTGAAGACTGTGGCTGAGCATCTGGCCTTTGAGCAGCGGCGCCAGTTGCACTCCATTTTCCGTCTCCGCTAGTCATCCAGTTTAGAGGAAGACTGGGTGACTCAGCAAATGCAGGGGCACTAGCCGATGCGCTGCTCCCGGGGAGTTGCCAACTATCGCAGTGCCTGGCTCAGACCTATGGGACAGGAGAGTTGGAGGCTGCCGACCCCAACGGCCTCATACCAGCTCTACCACCCGCCTTCAGCATTGACAGGGCTCGGAGGCTAGCCAAGTAGCCTTTGAGATGAGTGCTAGTGAACGCTGGAGCCTTTTGGGTTGATTGAGGTCCTGCCTGGCGGCAGCTGGGAAGGAGGAGAAGGAAGATGGGCTCCTGCTGGAGAAGCTCCAGAGACTGTGCGCGGAAGAGCTGGCAGAAATTGTGAAGAGCGGTTTAGCGTCGCTCAGTGAAGGGCCAGGCCCAAGTGCTGCATGCAGGTTCAAATCATAGTCAGCCGAATATCAAATGTTTAAATGACGTTTTTTGAAAGATTCAGAAGAGAGTTGCCGAAAAATTTTGACTCCTATTTTTATATTTTTTTCAAAATTACACTATTTTTAGGCTTTCTTTTATAGCACAGACCACGTACAGCGAGTCGCTGAACAACCTGACTTCGAAGACGTAGACTCAGGATCAGATTCTACAATTTCCCAAACCTCTGATCTACAAGTAACAAGTTCAAAGATTCAAGTTACTTTCATGCTCAAATCATGGAGGTGTATAAATAATGGAGCGATCGCTCTTTAACATGGGGACGGGGGCTGAATTGCGAAACTCCAAAAGTTATAACACAGGGGTCGAAAGTTGCCTTTTGTTAACGGCTGCTGTAAATCACATGAAGCAGCTAGAGAGGAGTTCTTGGGCTTAAAAAAATGCAAAGGAATAGAATTGTACAGTTGTGAAGTCCGTATTGAAAAACAACAGCCCTGTGAATAGCTATGGTTCAAAATCTGGCCTGGCATCAAATATTACGATTTCAGCTGCATAGATGCCCACTCAAGTGCCTGATATTTCTTTTAAATACAACTTACTAAGGGTCAGAAACCATTAACACAACAGTAGTTTACTTGAGTTGGGCGCCACAATCAATTGGCCCAGTTACCAAATGACCTGATGTTATACCAATATCTATAGGTTTAGGATAATTGCCTATTATAACACAGGGGAGTTTTGCAAATTGCCTTATACTGTACAGGTATATAAAGCGATTGCTCAATATATATATAGCTCGCTGCTCAAATTGATGTCATGTTATAGTTCATTATAATACGGGGAGCTTGTGATTATCTGGAAACCTTGTTTCCCCCACAGCTGCTAGATTACCACCCGCCGATGAATATGGTAGAAAAAACTCCAATTCGAACAAAAGATGGTTGGATTTTAGATTCTACATATAAATTCTACATAGATTTTACATAGAAAAATTTAGGCTGACGCATAGTCCTAATCAAGTTTCCCCCCCATGGAAGTGTATCTAAGGAAAATTGTGTCTTGGGGGGGGCTAGGTGTCAAAAGTCTTGGGGGGGGGACTAGTCGTCGATTTCGACGCCTAGTCCCCCCAAGACACAATTTCAACTATTTTCACCTAGTTTCACCAAATCCGTATTCAACTAGGGGACGAGTTAGCGCAGGGTGTATGTGGTAAGTAAAATCTTGTTTGTGGCAAGTAAAATCTTGGAGGGGGGAACCTTCAGGGGGGACTTTCATGAAGGGGGGGGTGATTGTATTGCTTGGGGGGAACTCTCATGGGGGGGGGAAACTAGGTGTCAGCCAAAATTTATATATGGTTTTATCTCTTGAACTTCTGCATCCAATCCCGTAACTGTAGCTGCTAAACTTAGCAAATCAACTGCTTCCAGGGATTATTTTGTACGGAGAAAACGCGCTGAAGCTACAATTCAGTTCTCCGCTGAAGAAAGTGACAAACACATTATACCTGCCCAACACTCCGAAGTTGTCTCGTACGGGTGCTACGATGGTGAAGCTTCGTCAATTTACTTACTTAATTGGCGGTGAGACGTCATCAGGTAATGCATTCTATCTCTTTTGGTCAAAGCTTTGTTTGCCTAGCATGAAAGGTCCAATTTTTCGATTTTCAAATAATTCTTGTTTAAGTTTTTTGGAGCTAGCGAGCGATTTTTCATTTCAGAAGCAAAACTTCAACAGGTGTAACAAATCGATGCGAAATTCTGGTCCCTGCGCCAGGATGGAAATGGCAGTATTGGAAAGAGGGGCCGCCCTTAAACTACCCAAGAGTGGGACATGCATCGGCAGGTGTTGATGACCTTATTTACGTCGCGGGTGGCCGAACCAATGATGGCTCTCTTCTTAAAAGCGTGGAAATTCTTGATACTTCCCAAATGCCGCGTCAGTGGACCGTCTCACAATGTACGTTTACTTGATTTTATGGAGAGATCAGTGACGCATATTATCTTTTCCTCATTTTATCACATTTGGGGAGTTATATTTTTTTCTAAATGATATGCACTTTCCCGGATATGGAACCGCAAAATTTTCCTCTTTATCAACTTTCATGTTGCAGTGTTCCAGCTTACTTTGAAGGAGAGTGGGGCCAGGGGTTGCAGACCAGGCTTATCCGTTTGGCTTCCAGCAGGCAGCTATGGCTACCGTGGACAACACTGTCTATCTGGCGGGCGGAATGGACGAAAGCGGCAGAGCGCTTAACTCTCTGCTATTTGCAACTGGCTCCAATTGGAAGCGAGTCAGTAATTCCTATGGGGGAGCCCGACTGAGAATGCCTCGGGCAGAGCACCGCCTGCTTGCCTCCGACGGCCAGCTTTATGCCATCGGCGGTCGATCGAGCAAGGGGCAGATAGATGAGCCTACTTCGCGCTCCATCGAGGTGCAAAACCTTTGCTGCTTTCCATTGCTTTAATTAAAGTGACAAATGGCTGCATTTCAAATGGCAAGTCCGTTGCATTCATTTTCAGGTACTGGACACAAGATCGACAAGTCCTGAATGGGAGGTGATGAAGGAGCGGCTGCATTTGCCAGCGCTTTCGGCCACTATCGTGCCTCTGAGTACGCTCCAATCTCGACACTGAGTCATCTCTTGGGCTTAGTCTTTTACGCCTCTTTGTAGATTTGATTTTCCGCCTCTTACTCATGAGCTCATGTGACAATCCTTTAGCGAGAAACAAAGGGCATGGTCCTATTCTTAGCAGCGAAGAAAAAGGAAACATCGCATAATGCTAAGAAAAATATTTTTAAAAAAGAAGCCGGTTATCGCAAAAAGTACACTGATCACCTAGTTTGTCGCTCGACAGTAAGCGAGTATTCCGTAAAAACAATGATGTTGTGTTTTGGATGTGTGAAGCGAGTCAATACTGTCGGTCAGAAAGCTTTCCGTTTTGTTCTGGGGACCGAAAAACGATAAAGAATGTAATGTAGCAGAACGTAGGGATGATGCCTATGATCCCCCATGAGAGACCCCCCTACCGTTTGTCTTAACCTCCCCCCTTCGAAGAACCCCCCCCCCCAATTTAATTGACTAACAATGTTGAGCGCGAGCCTTTGCGCGCGAGCCTGCAATGATGTGGTGATGTTCGGAACTTTGTAAGCAGAAAGTATGGCTCGTCAAATCAGCTAATAAAACGGATAAAAATGGAGATAGGAACAGCGAAATAAAACAGAAATGAAAAACTATGCTTATGTGAGCTTAAGCTAAATGTTGTAAGGTTATGATTGACTGTAAACTGAACAGGGTTTTCTCGGCTATCGCCAAGATGCGCGGCCTTTGTTCCAGTACAAGTAATAACCACTATCTACGTTACAATTCGCATGGTTGATAGCTACGTTACAATTCGCATTTTCACTAGCTACATTACAATTCGCATTTTCAATTCGCATGGTTGATACGTACTTGCCAAAAATCAGCTGGTTTCATTGAAAAACTGGAAATATGCATGTTCAAATTTTTGAAACATCAAGATTTTGGGTTTTTGTCTATAAATCAAGATAAAATAAATATTTCACAAAATCCTTTTGCCAGCTTTAAGATATTACTTTGATGGACGTACCTGCCAAAAATCAGCTGATTTCATTGAAAAACAATGGATTTATGCATCTTCAAATTTTTGAAACATCAAGATTTTGGGTTTTTGCCTATAAATCAAGATATAATAAATATTTCAAAAATTCCTTTTGCCAGCTTCAAGATATTACTTTGACGGACGTACCTGCCAAAATTCAGCTAATTTCATTGAAAAACCAGTGATTTATGAATTTTCGTATTTTGAAACATCAAAAAATTGAGTTTTC
Organism: Ptycholaimellus sp. GST1_10; assembly: GCA_030248095.1. Taxonomy (NCBI): domain Eukaryota; kingdom Metazoa; phylum Nematoda; class Chromadorea; order Chromadorida; family Chromadoridae; genus Ptycholaimellus; species Ptycholaimellus sp. GST1_10. The sequence goes on from JASANA010010152.1 coordinate 5,885, forward strand.
GGCGAAAATCGAAAAATTACGTCAAGCGCAAAAAATGGCCTGGAGATACCACCCAGGCGGAGCTTCATGCAAAAAATTAGCCAATTTCGTTGAAAAACCGCGGAGTACGGGCTCCGGAAAGACATATATATACATATACTAGTAATATAGGTCAGTGGCCGCGCTACGCGTGGCCACCTATATTGTTAAAGTTATGTACCAGTAATAGCCCTTTGAATCTCCCTCTAATATAATTACTTTTCATGTAAAAGAATTTACAGATCCATTTCCACACTTCAAAATATTATTAGGCAAAATGAGACCCATTTCTGCATTGTGGCGTTTCTAGCCACAACACAGCAAAAAGGCTCAAGGACTCGAGGTGTGAACACTCAATGTCAATGCTCAGCAATCGCATTGCCTCGAAAAATGCCGTCTCAATCGTGCTTGAAGAATTACTTGATTCATCCCAAATACATCAGACACCTGGGTAGGTCAAAAATCGAAAAATTGACATCAGTCAAATCATTTTTTTTTCAAATATTTTACAAAAAACATTGAAAATTTACCATTGATGTAAAGCCGAATTGTTGTAGCTGTAATTTAAAAAAAAGTCCGACAGCAAAAGTTAAAAAATGAAGGAGCTATGAAGTTTCAAAGTCAAAAAATGGCCAAAAATGGCAAAAATTGGCACATTTTCAATTATTTCATAATTTGAAATTTTTCTATGCATGGAGCAACCCAAAAAATATTGAATAACGCATCAAAAGCCAAACGTAGAGCTATCATATGCCAAGATAACTAAAGAATCCAGGTGGCGCCGAGACCCCTCCTAAAATGGCATCACGCGTATTATATAAGATATATGCGGACGCAAAAATGGGGTAACTGCTTAAGCTGGCCTTGGCTGCCCGCCGCTTCGGGCAGGGCGCCAGAGCTCCTCCGGCCTCCGGGCACGGGTGCTACGGCCCCTACGCTTCGCCTAGCATGCTTCGCATGCTAGGCTGCGCTCCGGGGCCTCCGCACCCATGCCCTCCGGCCTCCGGAGCTCTGACTGCCCTGCCCTCCGCGGCAGGCGGCCTGCGGCCGCGCAAAAATCACAAAGTCGCAATGCTAAACTGATGCTAGGACTGTCTTTGGTGTCGGGCCTTCAATGCCATCCTTAAATCAGGGAAAAGGCAAATATGGCAGTAGCAAGGAATAAAAGGGTAATACATCGTCATCGTCGTTTTCGAAGGTGAGCAGGGAGTTTGTGTATTTTTCTAGCAGCCATTTCGGAACTTCCTGATTACCTTTGAGCAGCTCCTGCAATGATCGGCCTTGTAAGAATATCCTGGAAAAACGGGGCAAATACATCTCGTAAAGAAACGGTGGATCTATTCTATTTTTAAGTTTTAGGGCTCATTATGTCAAATTTATCATAAAAAACCATGAGAATGGTGCAATTCGAACAAAGATATAATTAATTGCGGTTTTTAAAAAAATGTGGCACCTTTTGAGCACAAAGTAAACTTAAGAGGCGTTTTTTGATAGGAGCACGAATCCCACACAAGGAGGTGAACATGATTTTTTTACCCCCTTTTTTATAACAGATTCTGAATTTCCATACATTTTTATGTAACTCCACCAATTTTGGGCGAGAAATATGCAGAAATGGGCTCTCTACAGCCCCAAACGTAAAGGAAGGTCGAGATTTTCGCAAATTTTGCGTTTCAGGTACTTACAGTCACTTTAAAGCCAATTTCTCAAGTATTTTCAGTCAGAGTATAGGCATTATGGATATCAATCGAAAGCTTATAACCGAACAAAGATCAAGGTGTCCTTTGTTAGGCACAAAAAGGTGCATATGCAGAGAAAACGGCAATAAGTTACTTAATTTGATTTTGTAATTTTTCTCAAAAATTGGCAATTTCTCAAAATTTTTGTACAAAATTACGCAATCTTAACAATCATTTTCGTTTTCCTCATGAAATTGTGGTCTAGAAATCATAGATTTATTTTTATTTGGAGGTGAACCAAATACAATATTTTCACTTTTCTATGTCAGACTCCAAATTTGGCCTATGTTATAACATAGGCCAGTTTCACTAGGGTAGAATTTTTGCACTAAAAAACTTCCTGCTCTACCTGAAGAGTTTGTCTGCTCTTTTGGTGGTCCAATTGCTTCGTATTTATTCGGAAACTGAATGAATCGAGGCCCCAAAGGCTGGTAATTTGCACGCGGCTGCTATGAGGGCACTCAGGATCGCAGCGCTGGTTTGAAAAGCAATTCCAAGCCTACATTCTGCCCGGCCACAAAGAAGCGGGACCGAAATCAATAGCTGAACAGTGAAACTGCAGCTCTAATGCTAGTTCTGAAGCTAATAATCCTATAAAGCAACCCAATGGATAAGGCAAGGTTTGAGTAGACAAATGGGCACTTGAATGCAGGTGAAAATTGCTGATCAAATGTTTCTGAAAACTATTTGGGAGCAGTTGATGCGAAGGTGCAATGAGATGCAAGGGAATGCTGAAACTTTACAAAACGAATTTTTCTATTTTCCCTGATTCCCTACCCCCTACAAGACGAAAGCAAGGGCATAAATCGAAATGAAAGGAGTGCTGGGGGTTGAAGGGATAGGCATAGAAGTTGAGGTGCTCGTCGCAGTTGTTCTTCTTGCAGCCGTTGCTGCCCTGGCCCACGCAGCCGCTGCTGCTGTCCCTCGTTCACTGCCCGCTCACCTCCTCTTCCCTTTTCAATCCAGCCGAGAGCAGGAGAGGACAAGAGTTTGAAAGTGGAGCACCAAAAGTTGAGGTGAGACAAGAGCAAGAGTGCTCTTGAATCACCAGACGCGCTTGTGAAGAGTGAAGGAGAGGGAAGGCATTGCAGATGTGGAAGGCAGCCCCATCGCTGCCGCTGAGCTTGCTGGAGGCCCTGACGACGCGGTGGGCGGCCCCGGCGCCGCCGCGGAGCCTGGAGCAGTTGCTGAAGGCCTTGCCGACGCAGAGGGCAGCCCCGTCGCTGCCGCGGAACTTGTAGCCGTTGCTGGAGGCCTTGCAGACGCGGAGGACGGCCCCGTCGGCGCCGCGGAACTTGTAGCCGTTGTTGAAGGCCTTGTGAGCGCGGTGGGCAGCCTCGACGCCATCGCTGAACTTGACGCAGCAGAGGGATGCCTTGCAGACGCGGTGGGCGGCCCCGGCGCCGCCGCAGAGCCTGGAGCAGTCGTCAAAGTCGTGGAGGACGTCCGCGGCGCTGCCGATGAGGCTGAGGACGTTGTCGTAGTCCTTGTGGGTGCAGTAGCTGGCCTTGGCACTGCCGCTGAGCCTTGAGTGGCTGCTGGGATCCCTTGAGACGCGGTGGACGGCCTTGGCGTCGTTGCAGAGCCTGGAGGCGTCGCCGGAGTCCTTGCAGACGTGGTGGGTGGCCTCGGCGTCGTTGCAGAGGCTGGCGATGCTGTAAGCGGGCTGGAGGAGCTCCCCGTTGCTCCTGCCGCTGTTGGTGGTCTGTGAGGCGCTGTCGAGCCTTTGGTGGGTGGTCCTGGTGCCATCGCTGAGCCTTTGGAAGGCGGTGAAGATGTAGGAGTGGGCCTTTTGCCTCTTTTGGTGGCCCTTTTGGCTCTTCTTCCCGCCCCGCCTCCTGAGAGCTGGAGGGGGGCCCTTTCTGATCACTTTGTGGGCTTTCTGCCTCTTCTTCTCGCCCCTCCTCCCCTTGACTAGAGGGGGGCCTTTTGAGGTGGTTCTGGGTGGGGTTGAGCTTGGCGGAGGCACTGAAGATGGGCTGGCCGAGCTCCCCGGTGGAGACGGCACTAACGGAGCCCTGGGAGGCGCTGAAGATGGGCTGGCCAAGCTCCCTGGTGGAGACGGCGCTGACGAAGCCCTTGGAGGCACTGGAGATGGGCTGGGCAGTCTCCCCGGTGGAGACGATGCTGATGGAACCCTGGAGATTGTTGCCGCCCCCGGGGACGGGCTTGCTGGCCTTGTTAGAGCTGTCCGAACTCTGGAAGGTGCTGGAGATGGGCTGGCCGAGCTTCCCGGTGAAGACGACGCTGTCTGGGCCCTGAAAGTTGTTGCCGTTGCTGAGAACGGGCTTGCTGGCCTGCTTGGAGCTGTCCGAGCTCTTGCAGGTGCTGGAGGCGGGCTGGCCGAGCTTCCCGGTGAAGACGGCGCTGTCGGAGCCCTTGGAGACATTGATGGAGGATTTGGCAGCCTTCCTGGCATCCCTAATGTCCTTGTAGCTGAAGCTAGAGCGGCTGAGCTTTTGAAGGAGTAGGAGCTGATGGTTGAGGCTGATGACGAGGGGGTGCTGGCAGAGCTGCTCTCGCTTGAAGTAGTCTGGTTCCCCGCCCAGGTAGCCATTGACCTGGTCCCTGTACACCTTGCTGAGCTCGATGAGGCGGCTGACGTGGTGGCATGAGGAGGAGAGTTGGAGGCTGAAGTAGCCGCTGAGGACGTTCTTGCCGAGATCCACCACCTCCTCCACCCTCTCAAGCCAGGCCTTGTCCATGCTGAACTTGTTCCTGATCTAGTCCTAAAGAGGACTTTTTGGAACTTTGTCTCTGATTGCTAGCCCTAAAGAGGGCTGTTGATGTGGGAGACGTTGAGGTTCTTGATGGAGACTTGTAGGCGGCTGAGAGGAGGGCGGGGCACTGTTGCGCGTGCTGACGTCAGCTGTGTACACTGGGGGGCTGGAGAGAAGGTTCTGGAAGCCGATGCGGAAGTTGGGGAAGCCCACGGAATAGTGCTCCGTTCTAGGGCTGGGGTTGTAGGAGAGGGATTGAGGGGGTCGTGTAGACGTCCTAGGCGAGGTTGAGCTGCTCGGAGCCACCCTGCTTGGAGTCCATCCCGCCCTTGATCCCGCTGGAGTTGTCCAGGTTCTCCTCGTTGCCGTTCACCATGCTCTTGCTCCTCCCCGCGGAAGAGTAGCCGAAGGTGAAGGCGGGCCCCAAAGGCTCCACTGAAGAGTTTGTCTGCTCTTTTGGTGGTCCAATCGCTTCGTATTTATTTGGAAACTGAATGAATCGAGGCCCCAAAGGCTGGTAATTTGCACGCAGCTGCTATGAGGGCACTCAGGATCGCAGCGCTGGTTTGAAAAGCAATTCCAAGCCTACACTACCGGATCTGCACACTTCCCTAATTTCCTTTTGTGAGCAGCTTACCCTGAGCCTTATGCAAGTATCTACTAAGAACAAGTATATGGCGCAAAGTGCAATAGGTGACCGTGGAGCGCATCCTTTATATGATACTTTGTAACTCAAAAATCAAGTCTGTGGTTTCTCAACCAATTTCAAAAGTAGGCACAGATTTAGAATCGACATATAAGACTAGTGAACAAAAAAATCAACTCTTCTGTGCAATTCTCAAGACTTCAGGTACTACAGTGCAAAAACCGCATATTGCAATTTTCCAACTTTCTACCCAGAAAAGTAATGTTTTAAATGCTTTGGGACCAGTTCCACCCCTCCAGATATTCTTAAAATTTAATTACCTTTAAGCAAAAAAAAAGTTTGTCCAAATCCATTGAGAATTCGCCATTTCTCAACATACCCCATTTTCCAACCTTTCTACCCAAAAAAGTAATGTTTCAAATGCTAAAATTCCGGGTTTACCCATCCAGATCTTTCTAAAATGTTATTACCTTTCAGCAAAAAAAAAAGTTTGTCCAAATCCATTGAGAATTCGCCATTTCTCAACATACCCCATTTTCCAACCTTTCTACCCAAAAAAGTAATGTTTTAAATGCTCAAATTCCGGGTCTACCCCTCCAGATCTTCCTAAAATAGCATTACCTTTCAGGAAAAAACAAGTATATGGCGCAAAGCGCAATAGGTGACCGCGGAGCACACCACCTTTCAACTTACACTATGAATGCATGGAATTTTGTCACTGCTAAGAGCAAGTCTGTGGTTTCTCAACCATTTTCGAAAGTAAGCACATATTTGGAATCGCTATATATGACTTGTGAACAAAAAAAAACTCAAGTCCTTTGTTCAATTCTTAGCCGTTCAGATGTTACTGATTATTGATGACATTGCCGTGCATGAAAGTTTGTCACTCAAGAAAGGAAGTCTGTGGTTTCTCAACCATTTTTCCGCGGTCTATAGAGGTTACTCAACTTTTGTCCTCATATATATATATGTATTTCTAGTAATGCTGGTCCTCACCGAATTCTCAACGAATTGGGACAAACTTTTTTTTTCCTGAAAGGTAATGCTATTTTAGGAAGATCTGGAGGGGTGGAACCGGAATCTGAGCATTTGAAACATTACTTTTTTGGGTAGAAAGGCTTGAAAATTGCAATATACCGTTTTTGCGCTGTAGCTCCTGTAATCTTGAGAATTGCACGGAAGACTTGAGTTTTTTTGTTCACAAGTCGTATATAGCGATTCCAAATCTGTGCTTACTTTTGAAAATGGTTGAGAAACCACAGACTTACTTTCTTGAGTGACAAACTTTCATGCACGGCCATGTCATCAATAATCAGTAACATCTGAACGGCTAAGAATTGAACAGAGGACTTGAGTTTTTTTGTTCACAAGTCATATATAGCGATTCTAAATCTGTGCTTACTTTCGAAAATGGTTGAGAAACCACAGACTTACCCTCTTGAGTGACAAACTTTCACGCATGGCAATGGCATCAATAATCAGTAACAGCTGAACGGCTCAGAATTGAACAGAAGACTTGAGTTTTTTTGTTCACAAGTCATATATAGCGATTCCAAATCTGTGCTTACTTTTGAAAATGGGTGAGAAACCATAGACTTGCCCTTTGGAGTGGCGAAATTTCATGCATTCATATTGTAAGCTGGAAGGTGGTGTGCTCCGCGGTCACCTATTGCGCTATGCGCCATATACTTGTTAAAAGTAAACACAGATTTGGAATTGCTATATACGACTTGTGAACAAAAAAACTCAAGTCTTCTGTGCAATTCTTAGCCGTTCAGCTGTTACTGATTATTGATGACATTGCCGTGCATGAAAGTTTGTCACTCAAGAAAGGAAGTCTGTGGTTTCTCAATCATTTTCAAAAATAAGCATAGATTTAGAATCGGTATATATGACTTGTGAACCACAAAACCAAAGTCTTCTGTTCAATTCCCAGCCGTTCAGCTGTTACTGATTATTGATGACATTGCCACGCGTGAAAGTTTGTCACTCAAGAAAGTAAGTCTGTGGTTTCTCAACCATTTTCAAAAGTAAGCACAGATTTGGAATTGCTATATACGACTTGTGAACAAAAAAACTCAAGTCTTTTGTGCAATTCTCAAGATTACAGGAGCTAAAGCGCAAAAACTGTATATTGCAATTTTCAAGCCTTTCTACCCAAAAAAGTAATGTTTCAAATGCTCGGAAACCGGTTCCACCCCTCCAGATCTTCCTAAAATTGCATTACCTTTCAGGGAAAAAAAAGTTTGTCCCAATCCGTTGAGAATTCGGTGAGGACCAGCATTTCCAGAAATATATATATATATATACATATATATATATGAGACAAAAGTAAACCCAAAAGCCCCGGCCCCCCCCCCCCCCCCCCCAAAAAAAAACCAACACAAACCCCCCCCCCCATTTCCAGATCCGGACATATATATATGAGGACGAAAATTCAGTAACCTCTATAGACCGCGGAGCGGCCCTTCGGGCCGCTCCGCGGTCAAAAATTACTGGGTCTTCAACTTATTTTTTGAACAATGGTCTAATGTATGAAGGCAAGTCTAAAATTCGCCCTATGCTTATAACATAGGCCCATAGTGACCAAAACTTTTTTTGTCCTGAAATTTGATTTCAATGCCCTAAATCGATGCACCGGCCTCAAATACACCCAAATATATCATTTTATTGCATATTTTTTGTTGAATTTTGAAGTTCGAAACTTTTAATGATTTACAGTTTGAGACCAAAATGGTCAAAAAATGAAGAATTTTCAAAATTCAAAATTCATCAAAATTATGCAATAAAATGCTATATTTGGGTGTATTTGAGGCCGGTGCATCGATTTAGGGCATTGAAATCAAATTTCAAGACAACAAATTTTTTGGTCACTATGGGCCTATGTTATAGCATAGGGCAAATTTTAGACTTGCCTTCATACATTGGCCCATTTTTCAAAAAATAAGTTGAAGACCCAGTAATTTTTCTTAGTAGATACTTGCATAAGGCTCAGGGTAAGCTGCTCACAAAAGGAAATTGGGAAGTGTACAGATCCGGTAGAGCAGGAAGTTTTTTAGTGCCAAAATTCTACCGTAGTGAAACTGGCCTATGTTATAACATAGGCCAAATTTGGAGTCTGATATAGAAAAGTGAAAATATTGTATTTGGTTCACCTCCAAATAAAAATAAATCTATGGTTTCTAGACCACAATTTCATGAGGAAAACGAAAATGATAGTTAACATTGCGTAATTTCTACAAAAATTTTGAGAAATCGCCTATTTTTGAGAAAAATTACAAAATCAAGTTTTTGCAAATCAAGGAACTTATTGCCGTTTTCTCTGCATATGCACCTTTTTGTGCCTAACAAAGGACACCTTGCTCTTTGTTCGGTTATAAGCTTTCGATCGATATCCATAATGCCTATACTCTGACTGAAAATACTTGAGCAATTGGTGTACGCAGCCTCAGTAGGAGTGCTCAAATATGCTAAACAATTGCTTGAGGCCAGCGCAAAATATCCCCCAAGCCCCAGCAGGGCAAGGGCAGTCAGAAGAAAAGATAGGGCGAGGCTAGGCTTGATGATGCCTCCAGTTGTATGTTATTGGCTACATCTGATAATGATCTCCTGGCTCCTTGGTCCCTAATTGCAAGACAAAGCATATAATCAACCTCTAACATAAGTATATATGGCCACATAAGAAGCTACAAATATGGTGAGTGCGTCCTCGGCTGGATTCTCCAGTCTCTCTTGTGGCCCAAGCTTCGACACCGCCTTCTCCTTCTTCAACTCCGACAAAGGGCAGCTTCTCTGCTTCGGCAGAAAGCTTTTCCAAGGGCAGCTGCATTGCTTAGCAATCAGCGAACTTTCCGGCTAATTGACCTGCTTAAGCAGTCAATCTTTTCGGGCAGCTGTCTTGCTTTTTGCAAACAGCGTTTTTCGGCTGGCTGCTCTGCTCTGCAGAAAAGCCGACAGGACTTTTACGGCTAAGGCTCGAGACTTAGACCGTTTTGTGGCTCAGCCAGGAGGCAAAATGATGAGGACATTGGTTATGCAGGGCTTGACTGACAGATGGCGGCTTGGATAAGCTTCTTTCGGACGGCCTGATCACCCGTTCAGACATCCTCCGCACTCGCCTGCAGCTCCCTGCCATGCTCTTCAACCTGGCTGCACCCACTCCGATAGACAGGGCCACTGCAGGGGCTCTAACATCCTTTATCAAGCGGTTTCCGAACTATTTCCTTTCGCCGCTTTCTTCTTTTCATTTCATTTTATTGCCCATAAATTTCTTCCAACTATTTTCTTGTGGCTGATGGCTACACTTTGCGTTGGAGGCAAAAAAAAGGGCTTTTCATGCAGCTCCGTTTTTGGGGCCATGACGAAACCGCAACGCAATCTCTGGACGCGCTGGAAGGTTCCAGATTTTTGCGCATAAAGGCTGTGACGTCAAAGGGCTATGTTTTGAAAACGGCCAGCCCAGGGCCTAGGCTGAGGGGCGCTGGAATGCAAATTCGCCACCCATCCCCTTCTTCCACACACCCCAACTGGTCCCCCCTCCTACGCTACAAGTGCACCCCTCTCAGACCACTTCCCTCCATCCAGCCGCTCTTGCTCTCTTATCTGACGTCCACATCTGGCCACGCCCCCACCCCCCCATCCAACAGACAAGGGGCACAAAGGGCAATGGGGCGCGGGGTGTGGATAGAGGCAGTCTGCCTGACTCACCCCTTCACTTGACTCCACACTCCACTCTCCACTCTTCCCTCCTCTCTCTCTCCCTTCATCCCACAGCCCAGCCTTCTCTCCTTCTTCATCATGGCTTCCCCCAATGTGCGGAGTGCAAGAAAGGAAGAGACAACTGGACTTCGCATCTTGGCACAAGGGCATAAGGGCACAAGGGCACAAGGGCAACCTTGGCACAAGGGCAATTATCTGCTGGCCCATCCGGCAGGGCCACAGATATTGACCCCCTGACACCCCTATCCTGGCAGATGGGCAGTCCTCTGTTGGCCCGTCTGGTGGGGCCATAGACACTGACCCACATTCCCCCTTCTTGGCAGCTATCTGGCTTTGGCAGATAGCTTAACTTGGCTTTTGGCTTGGGCAGAGAGCTTCGACATGGCATGACAAATGGCATAAAAGTCCTCCCACCTGGCGCTTTCAAATGGGAGCCGATGGAAATGTTAAGGCGATTGACGGTGGCAAGGGCAATTGGGAAATGATGCAATACAGCTGGACCAAATGAACTTACTGGACCTTTTCAATCGGCACTCCTATATGGCTTTAGCTTCTAGCCTTAGCTAGTTATTGATGGGCAGACAAAATGAATGCAGAAAATGAAGTCCTGTGAACATGGCAGATCTACTTGGCTTTCCAACTGATAACCCATGAACTCTACCCGTCACCCTTCTACACCTGCATAGCTAGAATGCTCTTCATTTCATCACATACTCCTCATCTTCAAGCCACCATGGACCTCCATCAGCATCATTAGTGTAGCATCATGTCGGATGACAGGCACTAATGTCTTTCTCAATAATATGATATAGGCGCAACCGCCGTATTATTGAATGCATCATCTACTTCGGAGGCTCTGGATGTGGCTTTATGAACCTGGCGACAATGTGTATGAATTCACAATGGGCATAAGTTGGTGCAGGGCATGAGCAGAAGACGTGGATAGGGCTGGAAAGGAATGCCAATAGCAAATGAGCGGCCACCTTTATCCCTCACACTTCTTCACTGCGATATCCCTCTCCCATCCTCCATACATATCCTAGAAGCAAAGCTGAGCAGCCATGAACGCACCCAAGAGTGTCCACCTCCAATCCACTCCAAGAGATTCGTACTGGCCCTTATTAAAAGGGGTGAAATAAGAAAAGGCTGAAAAGAGTGGAGGCAACAGTGTGATGAATGAATGGCTGAGAAAGCGCGGACAGGGCCACCTGCAGCCAGGCCTCCCACTCCTGCATCTACTTCACCATTGCCTGGCCCAAACCTCCCATCTGCAACGTCGCCGGCAGTGCTGCTACCCTCTCATCCATCAAATCCTCCTTCATTTTCCTCCACCCTTTTATACCAGCATTCGCTTTTTGCGGGCAAGGACAATGCAGGCACAGTGGGTAAGAAAGAGCCAGCCCACCTGGCCTGGCACTGGACAAATTGGATGCTCAGTTAACCAACCACCGCCACTCTGAAGGCCAGGAATGAGCTGGCTGAACAGTCGCCCTCCTCCCCGCCCTCCGCCCCGGCGACGAGAAGGCCCTCACCTCCTTCCTTTGCACCTACGAACGCTGCCCCAATCAGCCCCGCCTTCAACAATACCACCCTGCTCCTCAACCACGGCCTTCTCCTACCATAGCCCATCAATGCTTCAATCATTCCCAGCCCCTCATCCCTTTTCCTGCTCTCTTGCAGTTGCTGAACTAACGCCACATGTATTTGTCTCATTCTCCCTGGCCCCCTACAACTACGCTTTCGCATCCTCAGCAATCAGGCTGTGAGTGGATGAGGGAAAATGGGAGCATGGCTGAGCCGTGATGGTGATGACGAACAGCATCGGCAGCAATGGGCGCAGGCCCCAGCTCCTCTGCCACATCACCGGCTCCAAGAACAGCACCAAACAGTGCCCACCCGCCCATCACCCTCCCAGAACCAAAACCCAGTTTTACTAACTCCTACCTGCCTCAGCCTCTTACTACTACCTGAGTGAACGAAACGGCAATTGGAAAATAGCATGAATAAGGGTCTGTCTGAAAGGAGGCATAGATATGGGCACCTGAAAACTGGCGGACAGGACATGCGACAAGCGGCTGCTTCTCTGCTAGGCTCTGACAGCTCCCACCTCGCCGACGCTCCATTCACTGCTCAAAATCGCCACTTACAAGTTCTATTTTCTTGCCGCCCTCCTCTACACTCACGCTTCCAACGATTCCCATGCAGAATTTAAATGACACTCTGATTTCACTGTTTCCCCAGGCCACTTCATCAATTTTCAATTGTCAACCGCTCAATTGTCCACAATCATTTTGCCGCCCAGCCTTCCTTCACTCCTCCACCTTCTCTACCAGTATCACCTGATAAGAAGAAAATACGGAGGAGGATACCTTTTGCCCTCAGCCGTTGTCAGTTCCAGGCTCCAGGCAACTTTGTGCATTAAGGCTGTGAAGTAGAAGCAGATGTGTCAGATGAATGAGGCTAAAGAGGCTGGTGAACAAACGTATGGATGGGGAAGTACCAGGAGCGCTACTGGTGCTACTTCCTCCCTGCAGCTGGGCAGAAACTATGAGGAGCGCATGGCCAAGTGCACGTGGCCTGGCGCATCCTAACCACCGCCATCCAGTCCAAGAAACAACTCAATCGCTTCACCAACATTCATCAGCTTCTACTCTTCAATTTCAAGCAGCTACAGGCATTTGGAACAAATGGAAACCTATAATTGGCATAAATGAGCAAGTAAATTGGGCAAAATGAAATGGCTGGCGTGGTGTAATTGGACTGGGCAATGAGCGAATAGATGGAGCAGAAAAGCTGGCCTTGGTGAGGAACAGGGTGGTATTGTTGAGGCGGGGGCTGATTGGGGCAGCGTTCGTAGGTGCAAGGAAGGGAGGTGAGGGCCTCTCTCGTCGCCGGGGCGGAGGGCGGGGAGGAGGGCGACTGTCAGCCAGCTCATTCCTGGCCTTCAGAGTGGCGGCGGTTGGTTAACTGAGCATCCAATTTGTCCAGTGCCAGGCCAGGTGGGCTGGCTCTTTCTTACCCACTGTGCCTGCATTGTCCTTGCCCGCAAAAAGCGAATGCTGGTATAAAGGGTGGAGGAAAATGAAGGAGGATTTGATGGATGAGAGGGTAGCAGCACTGCCCGGCGACTTCGCTTGCAGATGGGAGGTTTGGGCCAGGCAACAGTGAAGTAGATGCAGGAGTGGGAGGCCTGGCTGCAGGTGGCCATGTCCGCGCTCTCTCAGCCATTCATTCAGCACACTGTCGCCTCCACTCTTTTCAGCCTTTTCTTATTTCACCCCTTTTAACAAGGGCCAGTACGAATCTCTTTGCTCCTCCTAATAAGTGGATTGGAGGTGGACACTCTTGGGTGCGCTCATGGCTGCTCAGCTTTGCTTCTAGGAGATGGATGGAGGATGGGAGAGGGATATCGCAGTGAAGAAGTGTGAGGGATAAAGGTGGCCACTCATTTGCTATTGGCATTCCTTTCCAGCCCTATCCACGTCTTCCGCTCATGCCCTGCACAAACTTATGCCCATTGTGAGTTCATGCACATTGTCGCCAGGTTCATAAAGCCACATCCAGAGCCTCCAAAAAAGATGATGCATTCAATAATACGGCAGTTGCGCCTATATCATATTATTGAGAAAGACATTAGTGCCTGTCATCCGACATAATGCTACACTAATGATGCTGATGGAGGTCCATGGTGGCTTGAAGATGAGGAGTATGTGATGAAATGAAGAGCATTCTAGCTATGCAGGTGTAGAAGGGTGACGGGAAGAGTTCATGGGTTATCAGTTGGAAAGCCAAGTAGATCTGCCATGTTCACAGGACTTCATTTTCTGCATTCATTTTGTCTGCCCATCAATAACTAGCTAAGGCTAGAAGCTAAAGCCATATAAGAGTGCCGATTGAAAAGGTCAAGTGAGTTCATTTGGTCCAGCTGTATTGCATCATTGCCCAATTGTCCTTGCCACCATCATTTGCCTTAACATTGCTATCAGCTCCCATGTGAAGGCGCCAGGTGAGAGGACTTGTATGCCATTAGTCATGCCATGTCGAATCTCCAAAGCCGGATAGCTGCCAAGTAAGGGGGGGTGTGTCAGCATCTGTGGCCCCACCAGAGGGGCCAGCAGATAATTGCCCTTTTGCCAAGATTGCCCTTATGCCCTTATGCCCTTGTGCCAAGATGCGAAGTCCAGTTGTCTCTTCCGTTCTTGCACTCCGCACGTTGGGGGGAAGCCATGATGAAGAAGGAGAGAAGGCTGGGCTGTGGGATGAAGGGAGAGAGAGAGAGGAGGGAAGAGTGGAGAGTGGAGACTGGAGTGTGGAGTGAAGTGAAGGGCGAGTCAGGCAGACTGCCTCTATCCACACCCTGCGCCCCATCGCCCTTTGTGCCCCTTTGTCTGTTGTAGGGGGGTGAGTGGGGGCGTGGCCAGATGTGTGCGTCCGATAAGAGAGCAAGAGCGGCTGGATGGAGGGAAGTGGTCTGAGAGGGGTGCACTTGTAGCGTAGGAGGGGGGACCAGTTGGAGTGTGCGGAAGAAGGGGGATGGGTGGCGAATTTGCATTCCAGCGCCCCTCAGCCTAGGCCCTGGGCTGGCCGTTTTCAAAACATAGCCCTTTGACGTCACAGCCTTTATGCGCAAAAATCTGGAACCTTCCAGCGCGTCCAGAGATTGCGTTGCGGTTTCGTCATGGCCCCAAAAACGGAGCTGCATGAAAAGCCCTTTTTTGCCTCCAACGCAAAGTGTAGCCATCAGCCACAAGAAAATAGTTGGAAGAAATTTATGGGCAATAAAATGAAATGAAAAGAAGAAAGCGGCGAAAGGAAATAGTTCGGAAACCGCTTGATAAAGGATGTTAGAGCCCCTGCAGTGGCCCTGTCTATCGGAGTGGGTGCAGCCAGGTTGAAGAGCATGGCAGGGAGCTGCAGGCGAGTGCGGAGGATGTCTGAACGGGTGATCAGGCCGTCCGAAAGAAGCTTATCCAAGCCGCCATCTGTCAGTCAAGCCCTGCATAGCCAATGTCCTCATCATTTTGCCTCCTGGCTGAGCCACAAAACGGTCTAAGTCTCGAGCCTTAGCCGTAAAAGTCCTGTCGGCTTTTCTGCAGAGCAGAGCAGCCAGCCGAAAAACGCTGTTTGCAAAAAGCAAGACAGCTGCCCGAAAAGATTGACTGCCTAAGCAGGTCAATTAGCCGGAAAGTTCGCTGATTGCTAAGCAATGCAGCTGCCCTTGGAAAAGCTTTCTGCCGAAGCAGAGAAGCTGCCCTTTGTCGGAGTTGAAGAAGGAGAAGGCGGTGTCGAAGCTTGGGCCACAAGAGAGACTGGAGAATCCAGCCGAGGACGCACTCACCATATTTGTAGCTTCTTATGTGGCCATATATACTTATGTTAGAGGTTGATTATATGCTTTGTCTTGCAATTAGGGACCAAGGAGCCAGGAGATCATTATCAGATGTAGCCAATAACATACAACTGGAGGCATCATCAAGCCTAGCCTCGCCCTATCTTCACTTCTGACTGCCCTTGCCCTGCTGGGGCTTGGGGGATATTTTGCGCTGGCCTCAAGCAATTGTTTAGCATATTTGAGCACTCCTACTGAGGCTGCGTACATGCTAGCCATATTCCAACCTTGCAACTGGTTCGGGGAGGAGGACTTTCGGGGGACGAGGGAGTGGGGACAGAAGGCACCCAGCCCGAGGACCGCCCAAACCCTTTCTTTTTCCAAACCTAAACATAACCTAACCTCTAAAGGTGGGCCAAAGTCCAAACTTGTCGGCCCAGTCGTTGTAAAGTGGGTCAAAGTCCAAACTTGTCGGCCCAGTCGTTGTAAAGGTGGGCCAAAGTCCAAACTTGTTGGCCCAGTCGTTGTAAAGGTGGGCCAAAGTCCAAACTTGTTGGCCCAGTCGTTGTAAAGGTGGGCCAAAGTCCAAACTTGTCGGCCCAGTCGTTGTAAAGGTGGGCCAAAGTCCAAACTTGTTGGCCCAGTCGTTGTAAAGGTGGGCCAAAGTCCAAACTTGTCGGCCCAGTCGTTGTAAAGTGGGTCAAAGTCCAAACTTGTCGGCCCAGTCGTTGTAAAGGTGGGCCAAAGTCCAAACTTGTTGGCCCAGTCGTTGTAAAGGTGGGCCAAAGTCCAAACTTGTCAGCCCAGTCGTTGTAAAGGTGGGCCAAAGTCCAAACTTGTTGGCCCAGTCGTTGTAAAGGTGGGCCTAAGTCCAAACTTGTTGGCCCAGTCGTTGTAAAGGTGGGCCAAAGTCCAAACTTGTTGGCCCAGTCGTTGTAAAGGTGGGCAAAGTCCAAACTTGTTGGCCCAGTCGTTGTAAAGGTGGGCCAAAGTCCAAACTTGTCAGCCCAGTCGTTGTAAAGGTGGGCCAAAGTCCAAACTCGTTGGCCCAGTCGTTGTAAAGGTGGGCCAAAGTCCAAACTTGTCGGCCCAGTCGTTGTAAAGGTGGGCCAAAGTCCAAACTTGTTGGCCCAGTCGTTGTAAAGGTGGGCCAAAGTCCAAACTTGTCAGCCCAGTCGTTGTAAAGGTGGGCCAAAGTCCAAACTTGTCGGCCCAGTCGTTGTAAAGTGGGCCAAAGTCCAAACTTGTCGGCCCAGTCGTTGTAAAGGTGGGCCAAAGTCCAAACTTGTTGGCCCAGTCGTTGTAAAGGTGGGCCAAAGTCCAAACTTGTCAGCCCAGTCGTTGTAAAGGTGGGCCAAAGTCCAAACTTGTCGGCCCAGTCGTTGTAAATGTGGGCCAAAGTCCAAACTTGTTGAGATTTTATTGTGCGGCCGCAGGCCGCCTGCCGCGGAGGGCAGGGCAGTCAGAGCTCCGGAGGCCGGAGGGCATGGGTGCGGAGGCCCCGGAGCGTAGCCTAGCATGGAGACCATGAAATTCGAAAATTTTTTGAAAAATTAAATTTTACTTGTATTAATTATTATTTAGATTGTTGTTTATCATTTAAATGCCTCAGAAACCCAAAATAGACCAATATCAATTTGTTACTGATTACTTTTGTTTGAGTCATTTCAATTTTTCTTGAGTTCCTTATTGTTCACTTCATTGCTTAACAAGGTAAACAAGGCCGCGCATCTATTGGCTATAGCCGATATTTCCTTGTAATGACTAGTTTTAATGACTAATTAATGACTATTAAATTACGTAGAATAGAAGTAATTCATATATCATTACTGTCTTTAACTAAAAGTTAAGTTTAATTAAAATTTCAAATTAATTTTTTTGGTCAGGAGTACATGAAAGTTTCGTTAACACTTGTTCACTTGGGCCATTGCATTTTATTTCACTGATAAAAAATGGAATTCGAACCGACAAAGTAAACTGTCATTCAATATCCGAAAAAACAACAAGAATGACGATGCATAAAGTCAGATGCTACAGGCTTTCAGGCTCACCGATGATTACTTCGTGTGATAACATTCTATCGAATGTACACATGCTTCTTCTCCTGAACCTCTTCATAATTTTTGTCACTGCCAACTTCTATGCCTACTTTTATGTTCAAGTTGGTGCCAAAGCGACAAGAAAAAACAAACAAAGTCATTGAACAAAATAAAGTTTAGACTTTCTGGTCAGGAACAGGGTAAACTTGAGCCGCGTGAGCGTTGGACATTTCCATGCCTTCAATGCTACACGTAGAAGCCAGCGTTTGGCTCAAGCATAACCAGAAAAAACCGTCTTCTTTATGTTCTGGGCCATAGTTGTTGGGGCGCCAACGGTGAGTTGGGGTGATCAGGCTTATCAGCGGCTGGAAACGAAATGTTATGCTCATTTGCATGGAAGAAGGAGGTGAAGATAAGACTTGTTTGTCCCGTAATATCTTCATTGCGAAAACGACAGCAGCGTTGACGGGGATGAAGGCGAAACAAAAGATGGCGATGCACCAGCCAAGAGTGTCTTCAATTTTTATGTCTTCACTTTGACTAGGCCAGGATTAAAGGATCAAACCGGTCCAATCGTATGCAGAAGTGTTGGTGTTGACCCAGTCGTAAATGAGCACAGCCTTAAAGTGGACAAAGCAATGGATGGGCGCTAAGATGGATGAGCGTGGAGACGGCCAAAAGAATAGGGGTGATGATGATCCAGTTGATCCACCAGTAGGGATTCACAGGGTAGCCCAATAATTTCCAGCAAGTATTGCTCGGCTTTCCAAGCATCATTCGGATGTCCTGTAAGACAGAGCCTGTGAGATATGATGATAGGGCAGTAAAAGCCCATGCGCGAACGCCAATGAAGCGTCGAATGCCGTAGGCGTAGGATACCATGCAGACCTCCGTTAGACAGGCCAGTACCAGCGTCCAGCCCCCCGCATACGTGTCCACTACGTCCAGCAAGGCCGGGCCACCCTGCTCTTGAGGCTGAGTGAC
Source organism: Ptycholaimellus sp. GST1_10 (assembly GCA_030248095.1). NCBI lineage: Eukaryota > Metazoa > Nematoda > Chromadorea > Chromadorida > Chromadoridae > Ptycholaimellus > Ptycholaimellus sp. GST1_10. The sequence goes on from JASANA010010152.1 coordinate 24,079, forward strand.
GGGGGGATGTAGGAGAGGATGGAAGAGGGAACGGGGCAAGTGAAGACGAGACCCACGATGAAGGAGGCCACACAGATCCCGGCCACCACCAAGATCTTCAGATACCAGACACGTAAGCGAGGCCACTGGTCGATCACCGTCGTCACCACCACTTCCACTATCACCATCTATGCCCATATCTTCCTCCGTCGAAGAAAGGGGAACGGGGATGGGAGGGGTTGCTGCCTGTGAATCGATGCCTAGGATGATGAGCATGAAGAAGAAGCAGATGGCCCAGAAGGGGGCGCCGGGGAGGCGGACCAGGGCCGTGGGGTAGGCCTGGAAGGCCAGCGTCGTTCCACCTGCCCCAACATTCATTCATTCTTCCATCCTTTCTTCTCTCCTGGCCAACCGGCGGCGAGCTTGGATACGGGCTGGTTGGCGATGACGGACATGTGTCCGATGATTGGAAAGATGACGAAGCCCGCGAAGATGCTCGTAGCGCAGTTGCCCAGCACCACGATGAGAGTGTCCCTTCAACGCTTTGTCTTAAGAGGGAAATGCAGCAAGGAAAAGTCCACCGAAGAAGATTATTGTTGAATTCGTTGTATGAGGCGAGTGTTGTCAGCCCGCCGCCGCCTAGGGAGAGGCTGAAGAAGATCTGCGTGGCAGCGTCGCCCCAGACCTAGGTCAAGGTGCAGAGAGTAGAGGAGAGTGGAGGGCATGCAGGAAGAAGCAGTGAACTTGGGCCTCTCCGATCTTGCTCATATTGGGCTCTAGAATGTAGAAGCGTATGCCTTCGTAAGCGCCCTCCAAGGTGCAGCCGCGAATGAGCAGAATGAACAGGATCACGTAGGGGAACGTGGCGGTGAACCAGCTGATAGTCCACCTCCTAACTCCCTTGCCGATGATGGCATGTGGTTGGCTTACACAACTTTGCCGGAGCTTCGAATGCCCTTGAAGAGGCAGGCGAAGACGAGGATCCAGGCAGCTGCCAGACTAACTACCAGATCCCATTTAGGCGTCCCCATGTTCTCCATGCCGTACTCGCTTACATTCAGTACGTGCCGCCTGTCAATTGAAGCTGGCCCAGTTTGAAGTAATGAGAGGAAGGGGAGGGAAAGGAACGAGAGGTACTCCTGGGCGGGGGTGGCGAGCTTGGACTCATGAATGGCCCACCAGTCAAGAACGGCGTTGTGCTGTTCCCGGCTAGAGAGATGCTGGTGCACTGGCGGTTGAACCAGTGGGCGAGACCTCCATCGGTGTCGTTGTTGCACTCCTTTGCCTTGTGGTAGTCGTAGCAGTCTGCTCACTCACTCACTCAGGCCACATAGGCAAGCAAAGATGAATAGCTACACTCAGTGTTCCACTCGTCGTTGTCACAGCTGCTCCAGGGTAATTGGCTTGTGAAGCTGACGCCAAAATAGTACATACTCCAGGCTATGATCATGTTGTAGTAAATACCTGTTGTCCTTTTTTTCTGGCACTTAAAGTTGGGGAAAAATGAGTCTATGTCTGACCGGTGATGATAGATATGGTGACCATAGTGTAGCCAATGCCTGGAATAAGAAGGGATTGGAAGGATAGTGAAGGGAGGGATTAGGATTGGAAGGAGAGTGAATAGACCAGCGAAGACAGGGGACATGGCTCTGTAAAGAAGATGGGGAGTGAGTGCGGAGAACTGTCCAATGGCGAGCTCCATGTAGAAGACGGGAAAGCCGGCGAAGACCATCATGATGAGATAGGGAATGAGAAAGGCTGCTCCTCCTGACCGACCTACATTTACTCCTCCTTCCCATTCCACAGCTTTCACTCCGCCCAGATATAATCAATGCACCGCAGAGATTGGGAAAACGCCAGACGTTGCCAAGCCCGAACGGCATATCCGAGGCAGGAGAGAATAAAGTCGATTTTGTTTACCCATTTATATCTCCCTGCCTCAACCCCAGCCCCTCCCCTCACCCATTACCACCTGGAACGTGCAAAAAGTATTAGTTGAAACGAGGGTAACACACAGAGATTACTAGTTGAACAAGGTATTTTCTCGGCTGTCGCCAAGATGCGCGGCCTCTTGTTCGAAGCAATATTGTCAATCTACATGAGCAAATTTTCAGTAAATTTGGTTGATAACCCAGGATTTATGGTTTTTTTCAAGAAATTGAAACATCACAATTCTAAGTTTTAGTTAAAAACCTGAAAATTTCGCAAAGCCCAAATAATGGTTTAAAGCCACCACTTAGTAGGACCTTCATGCAAAATTTCAGCCGATTTTGTTTAAAAACTAGGGAGTTATGAATTTTTCTAATTTGAAACATCAAAATACTAAGTTGTCGGAAAAACACAAAAATTTTGCAAAACCCCAATAATAGTCCCAAGCCACCACCTTAGGCGGACCTTCATGCAAATTTCAGCCAATTTCGTTGAAAAACCAGCGATTTGTGATTTTTGGTACTTTGAAACATCAAAAATTCAGGTTTTGGGCGAAAAACGCAAAATTACGCCAAGCGCAAAAAATGGTCCCGAGCCAGCCGCACCCAGGCGGACGTTCATGCAAAAAATCAGCCAATTTCGTTGAAAAACCGCGGAGTACGAGCGCGACAGGGACACATATATATAT
>JASANA010010153.1:0-26485 GCA_030248095.1 Ptycholaimellus sp. GST1_10
TTTCTTAGTTGGTACTCGTCCATGAGGTCCTTAGTCCTTAGTACTTAGTCCATGAGGAAAATATTACCGCTGATCCAGAACATATATGGTTTAACCTGTAGTGCCTTGGAGAAGGAGGCAACGCGACGCTTCTTCAGCTCCTTCAGTTCCTCCTTTGCCAGCTGGGAGATGCTTTCGAAGTTGTCGCAGGCCAGTTTCTGTGCCGCCTCCTCATTGGCCACTGCCTTCCCCTTCGCCCGTGCCCTTAGAGGAACAGTTTGGAGGTGAGGAGAAGGGGGGGGGGCGATAAGAGGAGGTGGGAAAGAACCGTTCCAGAGTCCGATTGGCAGCCTCCAGGTTGGCCAGAGCGCGAGAGCGTCGGTAGAGCAGGTTCTTGCCAGCCTGCGTTTCGCGAGCCCATAGGCGGAGGGTGTCGCTCTGCTTCAGGTCCTCGTCCGAGGCCACCCGAGCCTCCAGCTTCCGCCCCTTCTCCAGGGCCTCGGCCATGCGCGTGAGGAAGGCATCCAAGCTCGACTTGCCCTCCAGCTTTGCCGCTTCCCCCAGATGACTGGACACCTAGCTCACAGGCTTTCCTCCCATTCTTCTCCCAATGCTTTAGGGGGCTCTGGGAAACCTTGATGAAAGAATCGGCGAGACTCTTATGAGCCAGAGTGGCGCGGTCAGAGCGGGCCGTGGCCTCCTTCACCAGTGTGTTGTACTCCACCAGATAGTTCTGCAATGAAAACACCCTTCCCATCGGTCACAGTCACATCGGGAATATTATTTTGCTTTGGTGTGGAAAATGTAGGAAGATCCGAAACTTCATTTCGGCCGCAAAGATAGAACCTTTTCAGTTTCGAACCAGTCGTCGATGTCCTTCTGGCCAGAAAGGAGGACCTCATCTGCGCTCTGCAATTGGAAATGGGATGAGTTTGGGTGGGGTGTTGTAGGTGTGACCTTGGTGAGTTTGCCGAGGAAGCCCATGACGGCCTCCTTCGCGTTCCGCCCCCGCACGCCCAACTCCGACTCAAACGTCAGGAACACTTTAAAATTAGCGTCGGATCTGCAACCATCACACCCGCTCCTCCTTTCAACGGCGGCGCAGATGAAAGGGCACTGGAATTTGGGGTGAGAGGCGAGGCGGGCAAGAAAGGCTTCGTGCATGGCGACGGTCTTCTTGAAGGTCGCCAGATACTCCGCCTCCAGCTCTGCCTTCATCTTCTGCACCACATCCAGTTGCTGGTGCTGGAGGAAGAGGGGCAGAGGAGGGAAATACCTGAAACTCCTCCTTGGACATGGAGGCTTCGCCGTCTCCGAGTCGTGCCAGCTTCTCCCGGGAGGCCTCGAAGTCCGGTCGCGGCGGTGGCGGCGGCACGATGAGGCCTGAGTACACTTCGTTGTCCTGTATGTACTGCCCTCCTCACTCCCTCCTCCTCCTCAGAAACAGCTGTAAAGGCCGAGCTTGAATGGTGTCATGGAGCCAGATGAACTCCTCGTGCTCCCGGACCACGGAGTACTCCTCCTTCTCGAAACTGGGGCTCTTGGACTGCGTGTGCACCGTGAACTTGACCTACAACCAGCCCTCCTTCAGCAGCAGCAGAGAAAGCAAGCAAGGACCTTGTCACGCTCACTGATGGCGTCACTGATGTCCACCGCCAGGCAGCCAACAGCTGAACCACTCCCATTGCTCTCACCCATCCCAGTCTCCTATTCGCAGTTGAGGGGTTTAACAGCGCTGATGAGCGTATGTGAGAAGGCAAGGGAGAAAGGCTGAGAGTGGAGTTGAGCCAGGAGACTGGTCTACAATCAGCAGAAGGGATCGGGGAGCAGAAACTGCCAGCCCACTGTCCCCGGCATAGAATGGAGACTCTGATTGTCTTCTCAACACTGCCCTCCACCACCGTAGTCCAGCCCACGTCAGCCCTACAGAGACCCCATCAATTAAGGTGAGCAACTAAAGATGCACACTTTTCAACTCTTCGCAGGCATGCACAACCAACTTCGTCTCTCCCAATTGCACCACTTCATCCTTTTATCGAGGGACTGGCCATACTGACAACATCCAGGAAGTTTCAAACCTTAAAGATAGCTTAATTGAAGAAGAAAAATGGCGGAAGCGAGCAGTTCCGGTCGGGAAGAGGAGGAAGAGACGGGACTGTGTCCGATTTGTCTGGAGGAGTTCCAGGAGCCCAAGATGCTCGTCTGCGGCCACACCCTCTGTCGAGAGTGCACGGAGCGCCTCAGCCAAGGCCGCAGCCCCAATCCCCTGCGGGACCCTTGGCAGGAGCGCGGCCGCCCAGAACGCCAGCAGAGCATCAACTGCCCCATCTGCCGCAAGACCACCTACGTACCCCCCGAAGGCCTGCCCACCAACTTCACCCTACAGGTTCAGCCTTCTTCTCCTGCCCTCTTTCAGATGAGCGAAGTATGGATTGAAAGGAGGTGCTGCGTCGATTGAGCCGTGAGGTAGGCGCTGAGCTGGGAGGGCGCGGAAAGCAGCGCCTCTGCGTCTGCTGCCAAAGCCACGCACCCGAGGCCTCCTTCTGGCACTGCACGGACTGCTCCGACGCCCCGCCCTGGCTCTGTGCCCACTGCGCCCTCAAGTACCACAACGGCCATCAGGTACGCTCCTCCCCCCACCCATCCATGCTTCTATTCACCCCTCACCCCTCATCCATGCTGCTCCCCTCCCCCTCCAAACTACCCTTACAGATTCGCAGCTTCGAAGAGCTGGCTGCACAGCGAGAGGTGATCAAGCGGCGTCTGGCCGAGCTCACCAGCGCCACGGACCAACGCCTGGACGACATTCGCAGCTCCACCGCACTCCACGACACACTCTCTCAATGCCTACAGGCACTCCACCTATCTTCTCCCTCAGGCTTTGTGGGTAGGTGATGAAGAAGGCTTTGGAGGTGATGAAAGAGCACGTGAGCGCAGAGTGCGCGGGCATAGAGCTGCCCCAGCTCCTGGGCCCCGGTGCCAGCGGAGGCCCTGTGGAGCTACGCGAGGCTCACCGCCGTGTGGACGCCTTGAAGCGCAAGAGCCAGGCTGCTCTCGACAGCCTTCACACGGCCCTGCACCAGGCTCACGGCTGTCTCCAGGTCAGCCTGCCTCCCCCATCACCCCAACACCTCATCCCTTGAGTCTCTGCAGACTGGCCTGCACAGCATGCTGGAGGTCCTGTCGGCGGAGGTAGGGGCGGAGATGGAGGCTGAGGTCTGCGACTCCTCCTCCCCCCGCTCCTCCACGCCCGTCCCCCTCAAACGCCCCGCCAACGACAATGCGTACTCCTCTCTCCTACTGCACAGCATGCTGGAGGTCCTGTCGGCGGAGGTAGGGGCGGAGATGGAGGCTGAGGTCTGCGACTCCTCCTCCCCCCGCTCCTCCACGCCCGTCCCCCTCAAACGCCCCGCCAACGACAATGCGTACTCCTCTCTCCTACTGCACAGCATGCTGGAGGTCCTGTCGGCGGAGGTAGGGGCGGAGATGGAGGCTGAGGTCTGCGACTCCTCCTCCCCCCGCTCCTCCACGCCCGTCCCCCTCAAACGCCCCGCCAACGACAATGCGTACTCCTCTCTCCTACTGCACAGCATGCTGGAGGTCCTGTCGGCGGAGGTAGGGGCGGAGATGGAGGCTGAGGTCTGCGACTCCTCCTCCCCCCGCTCCTCCACGCCCGTCCCCCTCAAACGCCCCGCCAACGACAATGCGTACTCCTCTCTCCTACTGCACAGCATGCTGGAGGTCCTGTCGGCGGAGGTAGGGGCGGAGATGGAGGCTGAGGTCTGCGACTCCTCCTCCCCCCGCTCCTCCACGCCCGTCCCCCTCAAACGCCCCGCCAACGACAATGCGTACTCCCCTCTCCTACTTCATGAAGACTCCAAGAGTGAATGGGATGCATTCAGCCCGTCTACGTCAGGGCTGCCAGCAGAGGCGAGCAGCGTCTTCATCTTCTCCTCCCCAGACAACGCTGCCAGTGCTCCCGCTCGTCGTCTTCCTATTCGCTGTCGTAAGAAGTGATTCCATCATCCAATTGCCATCACTGCTTCTCTTCCTTTTCTTTAGACCTCTTTTCAATCGCCTGGATTTCATGCTGGAATTTGCCTGACTGAAGACTCTGTATGCTCTTTATTTCCTGCTATTTTTGCGACTGTTGGGCGTGATTCTGAACGCAGGACTTTGCAAATTTTGCCTTTTGCGGTTAGTTTGTTCACTGATACTCGTGAAGTGCAATCACAGGGTCGTGAAATTTATCTTCACATACATCATTAAAGGCTAATGATAGCCTAAATCGGGGAACTCATTGATTCGTAAATTTCTTCTCAAAACCAGTGGGGATATCCTGAAATCTTGCTTGGTCCCAAAGTATTAAAATTGAACTTGAGCTCCATGAGACTGTGAGAAAGAAGAAAAGAGTGCCTGAATGGACGCCTTGCGGATGGCGTCTGTGAGCTGGGCATCATCAACAGCGCCATGCGGGAGGGAAAGGGTGGGCGGCTGGGCAAAAGGACGAAGACGGTATAGCAGATAGTCCATGAGGAGCATCCACCTGGGCTCAACGTAGTGGAAACTCACCGCCTCATCTGAGCAGCAGTTGAGGCCCTCAGTTTGGAGGAAGGAGTGAGCAGAGGCAGATGAGGAACGCTGAGCTGAGCTGGCAGAACCTTGCCAATGGGAAAGGCCAAGTATTTTCGGTACCACTCTGGGTATGCGCCCATGAGATGGCTGCGCGGGCTGAAGGAGTGGAATCGATGCCTGCCCAGCTCATCTCGGCTGTCCACCATCTCAATCTACTTTCACTCCAATTCTGTCAACCTAAGCTCTTACGCTTAGAAAGAGTGATGCGATGAAGTGTAAGTGGGCAACCCAGCCTCCGACTGCTTTGATGCAGTCGCCCAGAAGGACGTCGTCGTACTCGTCTCGTTCAGTACCGCACAGTCCCGCTCCAAAACCCAGTTCCACGATTCTTCGTAACGCCTCCCGCGACATTATCTCCGCTGATCCGCTCGGATACCTTTCGCCAGTTATTTCTTTTCGTCCAAATTTTTCAATTTTTTTATTTTCTCACTACTTTTCGTTTCTAAACAAAAAACTTAGCTACCATGTAGCACTTACAATTGTAGCGTAAAATGGGAAAAAGTGAATGAAATTAGGCGGCGGTAGTGTAAAAGCAAAGAAAGAAGAAAAAGGAATTTCGAACTCCCTTTTTGCGTCGCCTTCGAGCAGAAAGTTGCAGCCAATAAGAATGGGCTGGCTATGATTGTAGCGCAGGAGAAGAAATCGAAGATTCTCCACAATGATGTAGGCGTCGTCGTCAGTTTTCATAAACCTTGAACAGAGCGGTCTATGGATCTTCCTTTACCAACCGCCTTCAAAGAGGTAACCATTGATAATGATGCAAATGATGCTTATAGGCATGACGAAGTCCAGCCACTACTTTTTCCCAAAGATATTGTCGTCCTAAAAACTTCCTCAGAAAGGAATGGATAAGCGGCTAGAGATACCAGGCCGGGTTCCTTTGACGGGAAGTATGGGCAGATTCGCTTCGTCTGCGTCGGAGAGAAAGATGTGGGCATTGGGCAGTCGCGATCCCCTAGCATCACACACTCACCTGCCTTTGCATCCTCTCTCTATCAGCACAGAAGCTACCACGTAGCGGCAATGGCGGCTATTCTGCTATGGTGGTTGGCTTTGGTAGTCATGATCATGGCAAAGATGCGAACTTCATCGGCTACCAGAATATCAACTTCGCCTGCCTCTGCAACTTTAATTTGCACCCTACCGATTGATGTGGGTAGTGTGACACGGCATACTTGAGCCTGTGCTTAGGCATGTCAGAGCTGGGCAATGCCACCGATGAATTAGCAGGAGAAGTGTTAACGTCAAAGAACCTACCCATATGGGCAGAAAACACCAGCGCATACATTCTTGTTTTGCATCTTTCTTTCTTAATTTCATCATGTGTCGTCTTCATTTGCGCGAGCCCTATACATAATTATTTATTCACCCACTATAATATGTTGAATTTACATCAGAGCGCTGTGTAAAGACGAAGGAGCGTTGCCAACCAACGACGACCAATACATGCAAATTTGAAATGAGCCAATAATTGATGCAAAAAGGCTTCTAAAAATTCTAAAAATATGCTTTTAAAACAACATCTTTGAGGATAGACAAAAGTTTTACTCCGTTAATCCATTTTTACTGAAAGTTGGGTTTTGCAAATATCCGCTCCTAGCCGTGATTCATGGCCATTTGAAGAAAACTGGGTCAAAAAACGCAGTTCCCCTCGTCATACAAATGGACATATCTTTGAAACAAAACGGTTTGCAGCGCTAAGTATTCCACTAAAGAGCTGATTTATTGAGGCCAATTTTCAAAAATCTAAGTAAAAATGTTCTTGTATGTCTTGCTCCTTACAGGTAGTTTCTTTTAATACTGCGTACGGGAATGCATAACCAAAAAAACCACAAATTCGATGATTTCATGACAGTAATTAGTTAAGAAGGTAAATTCAATGGAAATTTGTTTGCGCAGTGTCCTTCCTTGTTCAAGCAAATTGAATAAAGTGGGAATAGACATGTAGGCATCAGTAGAGCTGGAAATTGAGCAGCGCTTTTGAGGCTGTCACATCGTGTTTGTCCAATGCCTCCACCCATTCATTCAGCCGCGCCACCATCGTCTCCTCGTCTCCCGATCAACCCACAGCCTGGCCTGGCCACGCGGCCATAACATTCTGCACAACAACCATTTCTTTCCGCATTCTTTCTTCCGCATTTTCGTTCGTCCTTCTATTTCGTCCTCACTTTGCAGGCTTCCTATTTGCGTCATTCTTGACCTCGCTGAGGAATGAGGATGCCTCGTGAGCAGGTGAGAATGGAAGAGACATGACGTAGGGCGCTTGTGGGGCGGGGTGTGTGGAGCAAGGGTTGTTGGATGTGTGCGTGCGAAACGAGAAGGCTTTGGAGGGGAAAAAGAGCTGGGCTCGGAAGCTACGCAGGGAAGGGAGGGAGGGAGGCTACTGGGCTAGGCTTGAGGCGGTGTGGAGCGCACATAGGTCTGCTCTCCTCTCCACCCCTGCCCCTCCTCAGCTCCCACCCCATCCCTCCCTCCTCTGCCCCCCTTAGCTTCCCCTGCCCTCCGCAGTGCTGCAGCCCTGCTCTCAGCTCTGTTGCCAGGCTCACAGGCAATAGGCAGACAAGCCTTCTGCGAACGTGCGGAAGGTGAGAAGAGTTCCTTAGCCAGGCCTGCCCTTTTTCCCCTCTTTCCCCTCTTTTCCCCCTCTTTCATCCCGCGCTCCCTGTGCTTCACGTCCCTCACTTTAACTTACATTCACCTTTGCTTCATCCAAAAAATCCATGAGGTTTTCAACAACAGGTCGCTGAGGCAGAAAGCCACTCTTCCTATTTAGAAAGCCTCTACGTTGCGGTTTGATTAACTGATTTAGGTAGAACCACCGAAATGAGTTCCTCCTCATGTACAAATTCTGCTGCTTATTTGAAAATTAATATTCAATGATATCTGAATTTGGCTGTGGGTTAATGCATTAGATGAAAATTTTTGAATTTAAAACCTAGGCCGCTCGCAAACAATATAACTGGGCTTTTAGCAAAACTACTTACAAAGAAACTTGTAAGCTGGTCTAGTAGATTTAAAGGTGATTTTGCTAAACAAGGTGTTCTCGGCTGGCGCCAAGATGCGCGGCCTCATTTCCAAGCCAAACACTTAAGCTACACGAACGAGTATTACCAATTGCAAATTCATTTCTTCCAAATTTTACTTGTGATTTATGACCAGTCATTTATGAATTTTCGTACATTGAAACATCAAAAAATTGAGTTTTGGGCAAAAATCGAAAAATTACGTCAAGCCCAAAAAATGGCCTGGAGATACCACCTAGGCGCACTTTCATGCAAAAAATCAGGCAATTTCGTTGAAAAACCAGTGATTTATGAATTTTCGTACTTTGAAACCTCAAAAAATTGAGTTTTGGGCAAAAATCCAAAAATTACGTCAAGCCCAAATAATGGCGTGGAGATACCACCCAGGCGGACTTTCATGCAAAAAAGCAGCCAATTTCGTTGAAAAACCAGTGATTTATGAATTTTCGTACTTTGAAACATCAAAAAATTGAGTTTTGGGCGAAATTCAAAAAATTACGCCAAGCACCAAAAATGGTCCCGAGGCACCACCTAGGCGGACCTTCATGCAAAAAATCAGCCAATTTCGTTGAAAAACCGCGGAGTACGGGCCTGGGACACACACATATATATATATATATATATGCGGACAGACGGACGCAAAAATGGGGTAACTGCTTAAGCTGGCCTTGGCCGCCCGCCGCTTCGGGCAGGGCGCCAGAGCTCCTCCGGCCTCCGGGCACGGGTGCTACGGCCCCTACGCTTCGCCTAGCATGCTTCGCATGCTAGGCTACGCTCCAGGGCCTCCGCACCCATGCCCTCCGGCCTCCGGAGCTCTGACTGCCCTGCCCTCCGCGGCAGGCGGCCTTCGGCCGCGCAAAAATAGTGGGGGATATGATTGCGTGATCAGCCTGTTTGTGCCGCGTCAGTGTGAAAAATTGGGCCAAGGCTTACGTATGCCTGAACCTCCTGCTCTCTTAATATGCTGGACGAGTATAGCTTAGGCGGGTTCTGGAAAATCCGGCTGATGGACGCTTCCCCCCCCGCAAGAATTTGTCCCCCCCAAAGGTTCTTCCCCCCCCCCCCAATGTTTGTCCCCCCCCAAGAGTTCTTCCCCCCCCCCCAAGCCCAATTTTTTTTATTGTCTTAAAATGCTCCTCTATACATATCTCGAAATTTAAACTCACGGAATTTTCATGTACATGATTAAATACCTACTTTTTACAGCTACTAGTTAGTCTGCCTATTACCAGGAGTAGTACTAGGATACTGTTTACGGCAACCCCTTAGGCTTAGTCAAAATGCGCGTATACTGTGGCAGTACCACCCATAGTTGCTTAGGAGCCATGGTCCATACTGTGGCAGTACCTACTAGTTGCTTAGGAGCCATGGTCCATACTGTGGCAGTACCTACTACATGGACTAACTAGTAGGTACTGCCACAGTATGGACCATGGCTCCTAAGCAACTAGTAGGTACTGCCACAGTATGGACCATGGCTCCTAAGCAACTAGTAGGTACTGCCACAGTATTCTCACATTTTGACTAAGCCTAAGGGGTTGCCGTAAACAGTATCCTAGTACTACTCCTGGGAGTATGCAGACTAACTAGTAGCAGTAAAAACTAGGTATATAGTTGTTTATATAAAAATTCCTTGAGTTTAAATTTCGAGATATGTATAGAGGAGCATTTTAAGACAATAAGAAATTGGGCTTGGGGGGGGGGGAATAACCCTTGGGGGGGGGAGTAACCCTTGGGGGGGGGGGGGGGGGGAGTAACCCCTGGGGGGGGGGGGGGGGGGGGGAGAAACTCTTGGGGGGGGGAAGCGTCCATCAGCCGAAAATCCTTGGAAAGTTTTTGACACCTTAGTTCTGGTCAATATTCCAGCTCACCGGCGTGGGAGGCAATGCAGTCTGTGTTGTCAAGCAGTCTTTATCACCGCCTTTCCACTAAGTGCCAATGCCAACTATTTGCCCAGCCAAAAGCTTCCTTCACTCGCATAATAACTTCTCACCACAAATCGACTGTCACTCTTCAGTCACATGACGCCCACCGCTACAGCAAGCCCCTTTTTACTGCGCCCTAAGTGTGCTTTTCTCGGCGCGTGAGGTTTTTACGAGAAGCGGAAAGGAAGCGAGGGATATGATTCTCTTCACAACCTTCGCTTGGAAACCATTTTCCCTCCTTTAGAAAGCAGTCCTTGTCTGCCGGAGGCATGAGCAAGCGAATGGACTCGGAAGATGAGCTGCCCGTCATCCGACGAACTCACCACTACCGCTTTCTTTTCTCCACCAGGTTTTGCCCCTGTCTCTTCTCATTTGAACGGAAGCTGGAAAAGGAAGGGCATTGGAAGATTTACAATACTCCTCCTCGGCTTTCTGGGCCTGATGAACCTGAGCATCAGCTTCTGCGCCATCGGCTTCGCCATGGTCTGCATGCTCAACTCCGGCCCCGGCGCCTTCCACTCAAATCTCTCCACGTCCAGTCAGCAGGAAGAGTGCGTCCTGCCTCTCTTCCACGACCCCGACTTCCCCAGTCTACCACCAAAGTCCTTGTCTCCTTCTGTCAATGTTCCCTGGCCATGCACGAAGGAGGATTGCAGAGGGAGTCTCATCTGGAGCGACGAGGCACGGGCAAACGTGATGGCAGCCTTCGGCTGGGGCGCCGTTTGGTTGCTGGCCCCGGCTGGATGGCTGGCGGACAGACAGGGGCCGCGTCTCCTATTCCCCCTGGGCAGCGCCATGGCCGGCCTCTCCTTCATCGCCTTCCCAAGCCTGGCCGCCCTGGGGCCCTGGTACGCCTTCGCCGCCCGCTTCCTCACTGGTTCTTCCTTTTCACTTCCTTCTGGCTCTTCACATCCTTCTGGCTGCTGCTGGCCCCGGCTGGATGGCTGGCGGACAGACAGGGGCCGCGTCTCCTATTCCCCCTGGGCAGCGCCATGGCCGGCCTCTCCTTCATCGCCTTCCCAAGCCTGGCCGCCCTGGGGCCCTGGTACGCCTTCGCCGCCCGCTTCCTCACTGGTTCCTCCTTTTCACTTCCTTCTGGCTCTTCACATCCTTCTGGCTGCTGCTGGCCCCGGCTGGATGGCTGGCGGACAGACAGGGGCCGCGTCTCCTATTCCCCCTGGGCAGCGCCATGGCCGGCCTCTCCTTCATCGCCTTCCCAAGCCTGGCCGCCCTGGGGCCCTGGTACGCCTTCGCCGCCCGCTTCCTCACTGGTTCCTCCTTTTCACTTCCTTCTGGCTCTTCACATCCTTCTGGCTGCTGCTGGCCCCGGCTGGATGGCTGGCGGACAGACAGGGGCCGCGTCTCCTATTCCCCCTGGGCAGCGCCATGGCCGGCCTCTCCTTCATCGCCTTCCCAAGCCTGGCCGCCCTGGGGCCCTGGTACGCCTTCGCCGCCCGCTTCCTCACTGGTTCCTCCTTTTCCCTTCCTTCTGGCTCTTCACATCCTTCTGGCTGCTGCTGGCCCCGGCTGGATGGCTGGCGGACAGACAGGGGCCGCGTCTCCTATTCCCCCTGGGCAGCGCCATGGCCGGCCTCTCCTTCATCGCCTTCCCAAGCCTGGCCGCCCTGGGGCCCTGGTACGCCTTCGCCGCCCGCTTCCTCACTGGTTCCTCCTTTTCACTTCCTTCTGGCTCTTCACATCCTTCTGGCTGCTGCTGGCCCCGGCTGGATGGCTGGCGGACAGACAGGGGCCGCGTCTCCTATTCCCCCTGGGCAGCGCCATGGCCGGCCTCTCCTTCATCGCCTTCCCAAGCCTGGCCGCCCTGGGGCCCTGGTACGCCTTCGCCGCCCGCTTCCTCACTGGTTCCTCCTTTTCCCTTCCTTCTGGCTCTTCACATCCTTCTGGCTGCTGCTGGCCCCGGCTGGATGGCTGGCGGACAGACAGGGGCCGCGTCTCCTATTCCCCCTGGGCAGCGCCATGGCCGGCCTCTCCTTCATCGCCTTCCCAAGCCTGGCCGCCCTGGGGCCCTGGTACGCCTTCGCCGCCCGCTTCCTCACTGGTTCCTCCTTTTCACTTCCTTCTGGCTCTTCACATCCTTCTGGCTGCTGCTGGCCCCGGCTGGATGGCTGGCGGACAGACAGGGGCCGCGTCTCCTATTCCCCCTGGGCAGCGCCATGGCCGGCCTCTCCTTCATCGCCTTCCCAAGCCTGGCCGCCCTGGGGCCCTGGTACGCCTTCGCCGCCCGCTTCCTCACTGGTTCCTCCTTTTCCCTTCCTTCTGGCTCTTCACATCCTTCTGGCTGCTGCTGGCCCCGGCTGGATGGCTGGCGGACAGACAGGGGCCGCGTCTCCTATTCCCCCTGGGCAGCGCCATGGCCGGCCTCTCCTTCATCGCCTTCCCAAGCCTGGCCGCCCTGGGGCCCTGGTACGCCTTCGCCGCGCAGGAGAAGTGTTAACGTCAAAGAACCTACCCATATGGGCAGAAAACACCAGCGCATACATTCTTGTTTTGCATCTTTCTTTCTTAATTTCATCATGTGTCGTCTTCATTTGCGCGAGCCCTATACATAATTATTTATTCACCCACTATAATATGTTGAATTTACATCAGAGCGCTGTGTAAAGACGAAGGAGCGTTGACAACCAACGACGACCAATACATGCAAATTTGAAATGAGCCAATAATTGATGCAAAAAGGCTTCTAAAAATTCTAAAAATATGCTTTTAAAACAACATCTTTGAGGATAGACAAAAGTTTTACTCCGTTAATCCATTTTTACTGAAAGTTGGGTTTTGCAAATATCCGCTCCTAGCCGTGATTCATGGCCATTTGAAGAAAACTGGGTCAAAAAACGCAGTTCCCCTCGTCATACAAATGGACATATCTTTGAAACAAAACGGTTTGCAGCGCTAAGTATTCCACTAAAGAGCTGATTTATTGAGGCCAATTTTCAAAAATCTAAGTAAAAATGTTCTTGTATGTTTGCTCCTTACAGGTAGTTTCTTTTAATACTGCGTACGGGAATGCATAACCAAAAAAACCACAAATTCGATGATTTCATGACAGTAATTAGTTAAGAAGGTAAATTCAATGGAAATTTGTTTGCGCAGTGTCCTTCCTTGTTCAAGCAAATTGAATAAAGTGGGAATAGACATGTAGGCATCAGTAGAGCTGGAAATTGAGCAGCGCTTTTGAGGCTGTCACATCGTGTTTGTCCAATGCCTCCACCCATTCATTCAGCCGCGCCACCATCGTCTCCTCGTCTCCCGATCAACCCACAGCCTGGCCTGGCCACGCGGCCATAACATTCTGCACAACAACCATTTCTTTCCGCATTCTTTCTTCCGCATTTTCGTTCGTCCTTCTATTTCGTCCTCACTTTGCAGGCTTCCTATTTGCGTCATTCTTGACCTCGCTGAGGAATGAGGATGCCTCGTGAGCAGGTGAGAATGGAAGAGACATGACGTAGGGCGCTTGTGGGGCGGGGTGTGTGGAGCAAGGGTTGTTGGATGTGTGCGTGCGAAACGAGAAGGCTTTGGAGGGGAAAAAGAGCTGGGCTCGGAAGCTACGCAGGGAAGGGAGGGAGGGAGGCTACTGGGCTAGGCTTGAGGCGGTGTGGAGCGCACATAGGTCTGCTCTCCTCTCCACCCCTGCCCCTCCTCAGCTCCCACCCCATCCCTCCCTCCTCTGCCCCCCTTAGCTTCCCCTGCCCTCCGCAGTGCTGCAGCCCTGCTCTCAGCTCTGTTGCCAGGCTCACAGGCAATAGGCAGACAAGCCTTCTGCGAACGTGCGGAAGGTGAGAAGAGTTCCTTAGCCAGCCTGCCCTTTTTCCCCTCTTTCCCCTCTTTTCCCCCTCTTTCATCCCGCGCTCCCTATGCTTCCCTTCCCTCACTTTACTTAACTTACATTCACCTTTGCTTCATCCAAAGAATCCATGAGGTTTCCAACAACAGGTCGCTGAGGCAGAAAGCCACTCTTCCTGTTTAGAAAGCCTCTACGCTGCGGTTTGATTAACTGATTTAGGTAGAACCACCGAAATGAGTTCCTCCTCATTTACAAATTTTGCTTCTTATTTAAAAATTAATATTCAATGATATCTGAATTTAGCTGTGGGTAAATGCATTAGATGAAAATTTTTGAATTTAAAACCTAGGCCGCTTGCAAACAATTTAATCAAGCTTTTAGCAAAACTACTCCCAAAGAAACTTTTAAGCTAGTCTCTTAGATAATGGTTTTGCTAAAAATGGTGGGGGATATGATTGCGTGATGAGCCTGTTTGTGCCGCGCCAGTGTGAAAAATTAGGTCAAGGCTTACGTATGCCTCAACCTCCCGCTCTCTTAAGAGGCGTTTTGTGAGAAAATCACGAATGGCCCAAGGGCCGAGACCCATGGTTTTTTGACCCCCCTTTTTCATGATGGGAATCAAAAGTACACTATGTGGGAAGTAAAATTCATAAAAACACTTGGGGTCGAAACTCATTGTCCAGGTCAGGACAGCTCTGCCAAGTTAGAGGTGTCAAAATTTGATATTTTCGTGATTTTTTTCATTTAACTCAAATTTCAGACCCATTTTTATGCTAAAAGTACCCATGTTGGGTATCAATCGTTTCGTTTACATTAGCTGCACATAGCTATGACAACAGTTTTTAAAGTTTTTACTGAAAAATTTCGTTTTTCATCGAAAAATCAAATCAATGGCATAAAATGAAATTTTGAAGATTCATGAAAACTTGAATTTTTCTCAAAATTTTTGGTCAAAAATCTGATTTTTGACTTCGCCATCGTTTTTTTCGCGAAATTTTGGTCCAGAAAATGTGTTCAAACATGCCAATAAGGGGTGAGCCAACAGAGATATAGACCTAAACATGACGAGAACCAGAAAAATGCCCTATGTTATAGCATAGGGCATTTTTGCTGATGTAAAAATTTGATGCTAAAAAACCTCCCGCTCTTCAGGAACACAGTACTGCTCAATTTCCTTTTGTGAGCTTATCAACGGAAGCCTTAGGCAGGTACTTGGCAAAAAAATGCTGGGTTTTAGTTTATACACTTGAAAAATCATCCAAAGTGTATGGACAGGTCAAGAATTTGCCCTATGCTATAACATGGGGCAAAGTTGACCAAAAACATTTTGGTCTTGAATTTTGATTCCAATGGCCTAAATCGCTGGTCTGGTCTCAGATACACCTAAAAATATCACTTTTATGCCCAATATCATAATATTTTGAAATCTGATCTCTTTGTAGTTTTTCTCATATGGGACCAATTTGACCAAAAACATTGAAGCACTTAATCTCAAAATATGATGAATTTAGGCATAAAAGTGATATTTTTAGGTGTATTTGAGACCAGACCATCGATTTAGGCCATTGGAATCAAAATTCAAGACCAAAATTTTTTTGGTCAACTTTACCCCATGTTATAGCATAGGGCAAATTCTTGACCTGTCCATACACTTTGGATGATTTTTCATGTATATAAACTAAAACCCAGCATTTTTTTTGCCAAGTACCTGCCTAAGGCTTCCGTTGATAAGCTCACAAAAGGAAATTGAGCAGTACTGTGTTCCTGAAGAGCGGGAGGTTTTTTAGCATCAAATTTTTACATCAGCAAAAATGCCCTATGCTATAACATAGGGCATTTTTCTGGTTCTCGTCATGTTTAGGTCTATATCTCTGTTGGCTCACCCCTTATTGGCATGTTTGAACACATTTTCTGGACCAAAATTTCGCGAAAAAAACGATGGCGAAGTCAAAAATCAGATTTTTGACCAAAAATTTTGAGAAAAATTCAAGTTTTCATGAATCTTCAAAATTTCATTTTATGCCATTGATTTGATTTTTCGATGAAAAACGAAATTTTTCAGTAAAAACTTTAAAAACTGTTGTCATAGCTATGTGCAGCTAATGTAAACGAAACGATTGATACCCAACATGGGTACTTTTAGCATAAAAATGGGTCTGAAATTTGAGTTAAATGAAAAAAATCACGAAAATATCAAATTTTGACACCTCTAAATTGGTAGAGCTGTCCTGACCTGGATATTGAGTTTCGACCCCAAGTGTGTTTATGAATTTTACTTCCCACATAGTGTAGTTTTGATTCCCATCATAAAAAAGGGGGGTCAAAAAACCATGGGTCTCCCATTCTTGCTCCTCTCAAAAACCGCCTCTTAATATGCTGGACGAGTAATGCTTAGGCGGGTTCTGGAAAATCCTTGGAAAGTTTTTGACACCTTAGTTCTCGTCAAAATTCCAGCTCACCGGCGTGGGAGGCAATGCAGTGTGTGTTGTCAAGCAGTCTTTATCACCGCCTTTCCACTAAGTGCCAATGCCATCTATTTGCTCAGCCAAAAGCTTCCTTCACTCGCATAATAACTTCTCACCACAAATCGACTGTCACTCTTCAGTCACATGACCCACACTGATACAGCAAGCCCCTTTTTACTGCGCCCTAAGTGTGCTTTTCTCGGCGCGTGAGGTTTTTACGAGAAACGGAAAGGAAGCGGAGGATATGATTCTCTCACAACCTTCGCTTGGAAACCATTTTCCCTCCTTTAGAAAGCAGTCCTTGTCTGCCGGAGGCATGAGCAAGCGAATGGACTCGGAAGATGAGCTACCCGTGATCCGACGGACTCACCACTACCGCTTCCTTTTCTCCACCAGGTTTTGCCCCTGTCTTTTGCTCATTTGAACTGAAGCTGTAAAAGGAAGGGCATTGGAAGATTCACAATACTCCTCCTCGGCTTTCTGGGCCTGATGAACCTGAGCATCAGCTTCTGCGCCATCGGCTTCGCCATGGTCTGCATGCTCAACTCCGGCCCCGGCGCCTTCCACTCCAATCTCTCCACATCCAGTGAGCAGCAGGACTGCGTCCTGCCTCTCTTCCACGACCCCGACTTCCCCAGTCTACCACCAAAGTCCTTGTCTCCTTCTGTCAATGTTCCCTGGCCAAGCAGGAAGGAGGATTGCAGAGGGAGTTTCATCTGGAGCGACGAGGCACGGGCAAACGTGATGGCAGCCTTCGGCTGGGGCGCAGTCTGGCTGCTGGCCCCGGCTGGATGGCTGGCGGACAGACAGGGGCCGCGTCTCCTATTCCCCCTGGGCAGCGCCATGGCCGGCCTCTCCTTCATCGCCTTCCCAAGCCTGGCCGCCCTGGGGCCTTGGTACGCCTTCGCCGCCCGCTTCCTCACTGGTTCCTCCTTTTCACTTCCTTCTGGCTCTTCACTTCCTTCTGGCTGCTGCTGGGACCGGCTGGATGGCTGGCGGACAGACAGGGGCCGCGTCTCCTATTCCCCCTGGGCAGCGCCATGGCCGGCCTCTCCTTCATCGCCTTCCCAAGCCTGGCCGCCCTGGGGCCCTGGTACGCCTTCGCCGCCCGCTTCCTCACTGGTTCCTCCTTTTCACTTCCTTCTGGCTCTTCACTTCCTTCTGGCTGCTGCTGGCCCCGGCTGGATGGCTGGCGGACAGACAGGGGCCGCGTCTCCTATTCCCCCTGGGCAGCGCCATGGCCGGCCTCTCCTTCATCGCCTTCCCAAGCCTGGCCGCCCTGGGGCCCTGGTACGCCTTCGCCGCCCGCTTCCTCACTGGTTCCTCCTTTTCACTTCCTTCTGGCTCTTCACTTCCTTCTGGCTGCTGCTGGCCCCGGCTGGATGGCTGGCGGACAGACAGGGGCCGTGTCTCCTATTCCCCCTGGGCAGCGCCATGGCCGGCCTCTCCTTCATCGCCTTCCCAAGCCTGGCCGCCCTGGGGCCCTGGTACGCCTTCGCCGCCCGCTTCCTCACTGGTTCCTCCTTTTCACTTCCTTCTGGCTCTTCACTTCCTTCTGGCTGCTGCTGGCCCCGGCTGGATGGCTGGCGGACAGACAGGGGCCGCGTCTCCTATTCCCCCTGGGCAGCGCCATGGCCGGCCTCTCCTTCATCGCCTTCCCAAGCCTGGCCGCCCTGGGGCCCTGGTACGCCTTCGCCGCCCGCTTCCTCACTGGTTCCTCCTTTTCACTTCCTTCTGGCTCTTCACTTCCTTCTGGCTGCTGCTGGCCCCGGCTGGATGGCTGGCGGACAGACAGGGGCCGCGTCTCCTATTCCCCCTGGGCAGCGCCATGGCCGGCCTCTCCTTCATCGCCTTCCCAAGCCTGGCCGCCCTGGGGCCCTGGTACGCCTTCGCCGCCCGCTTCCTCACTGGTTCCTCCTTTTCACTTCCTTCTGGCTCTTCACTTCCTTCTGGCTGCTGCTGGCCCCGGCTGGATGGCTGGCGGACAGACAGGGGCCGCGTCTCCTATTCCCCCTGGGCAGCGCCATGGCCGGCCTCTCCTTCATCGCCTTCCCAAGCCTGGCCGCCCTGGGGCCCTGGTACGCCTTCGCCGCCCGCTTCCTCACTGGGTCCTCCTTTTCACTTCCTTCTGGCTCTTCACTTCCTTCTGGCTGCTGCTGGCCCCGGCTGGATGGCTGGCGGACAGACAGGGGCCGCGTCTCCTATTCCCCCTGGGCAGCGCCATGGCCGGCCTCTCCTTCATCGCCTTCCCAAGCCTGGCCGCCCTGGGGCCCTGGTACGCCTTCGCCGCCCGCTTCCTCACTGGTTCCTCCTTTTCACTTCCTTCTGGCTCTTCACTTCCTTCTGGCTGCTGCTGGCCCCGGCTGGATGGCTGGCGGACAGACAGGGGCCGCGTCTCCTATTCCCCCTGGGCAGCGCCATGGCCGGCCTCTCCTTCATCGCCTTCCCAAGCCTGGCCGCCCTGGGGCCCTGGTACGCCTTCGCCGCCCGCTTCCTCACTGGTTCCTCCTTTTCACTTCCTTCTGGCTCTTCACTTCCTTCTGGCTGCTGCTGGCCCCGGCTGGATGGCTGGCGGACAGACAGGGGCCGCGTCTCCTATTCCCCCTGGGCAGCGCCATGGCCGGCCTCTCCTTCATCGCCTTCCCAAGCCTGGCCGCCCTGGGGCCCTGGTACGCCTTCGCCGCCCGCTTCCTCACTGGTTCCTCCTTTTCACTTCCTTCTGGCTCTTCACTTCCTTCTGGCTGCTGCTGGCCCCGGCTGGATGGCTGGCGGACAGACAGGGGCCGCGTCTCCTATTCCCCCTGGGCAGCGCCATGGCCGGCCTCTCCTTCATCGCCTTCCCAAGCCTGGCCGCCCTGGGGCCCTGGTACGCCTTCGCCGCCCGCTTCCTCACTGGTTCCTCCTTTTCACTTCCTTCTGGCTCTTCACTTCCTTCTGGCTGCTGCTGGCCCCGGCTGGATGGCTGGCGGACAGACAGGGGCCGCGTCTCCTATTCCCCCTGGGCAGCGCCATGGCCGGCCTCTCCTTCATCGCCTTCCCAAGCCTGGCCGCCCTGGGGCCCTGGTACGCCTTCGCCGCCCGCTTCCTCACTGGTTCCTTCTTTTCACTTCCAATTTTTCTATTCTCTTTCCTTGCTTCTTGTGTGGAGTGGAGGAGGAGGGAGGAATTTGCAGGAATGTGCAGCGCAGTGCAGTTCCCTTGCTTCATCGGGCTGCTGTCCCGCTGGGCCCCAGTGTCGGAGATGGGAACCTTTCTCGGCCTTGGAACCCTGGGCTACCCCGTTGGCACCATGCTCGTCATGATCGTCTCCGGTCTATTCTCTCCTTTATTACCTTATCCACTCACAACCTTCCACCCTCCAGGCATGCTTTGCTCAAGCCCCACTCTGGGCTGGCCTTGGATTTTCTATGGCTTCGGCAGCTTCATGGCCATTTGGTCAGCCGTCTGGCTCATCGTCTACCGCGACGACCCTTCACAGGTCTACGGCATTGCAGAAGAAGAAGTTCCTTTTCTTTGCGGCTGGAACAAAGGAGGAGCGCGGTGACTTGAGGTGGCCTTGATTCTGGCAGAGCGCTGCCAGCTGGCGGATAGAAGCAGAGGAGGAAGCGGGGGAAGAGGAAGGACGCCGTGGTTCTCGATGCTCTCCAGCCCAGCCGCTCTGTCCGCCCTCTTCTCCCAGTTCTGCTTCAGCTGGATCGTCTACTTCATCGCCATGTACCTTCCCACCTACCAGGTACACCATCTTCTCTCCCTCTCTTCTCCTGCTCAGCCCATGGAGGAAGGAGGTTTAGGAAGAGGTGCTGCTGGTGAACATGCGTCAGAACGGGCTTTTCGCGGCGCTGCCGGCGCTGGCGCAGATTCTGGGTCGTCTGCTTATGGGACCGCTCAGCGACCGCCTCACCTTCTTCCGCAGAACGCTCTCTCTCAAGGTTCACTTCTCACGCTTCTCCCTCAATTCTCTAACTTCACCAGCCAACTCCTTTGAGCTGTTCAACAGCATATGCTTGGGCGGGCCTTGCCTGGCTTTCATGCTCCTGTCTCTGCTCACCTGTCGGGAGGCAGTGCTGGCGGTCATGCTCTTCTGCTTCAGCCACTTCACCGTCTCAGCCGCCATCGGGGGCTTCCAGAAGTCCTACATGTTCATCGCCCCCCAGCATGCGGGCACCCTCTCAGCTCTCGGCCAAATAACCGGTTCCTTCTAGCTGCCTCTCTCCTATTCAGCTTTCCAACTTTCCAACTTTACGTTTAGCCAGCAGGCAGAGGCAGAGGCAAGAGATGGCCATGCATGCGCATTGATTGGCAGGCTTCACAGCAGCAATCGTGATGCCGTATGTGGTGGGCTGGGTGACGAAGAGCGGAGAGCATGAGGCCTGGATGGACACCATGTACATCTGCGCTGCTGTGGCTTTCGCTGGTCAGCTTTCTTTTGGCCTGGAGGTAGGTGTCTTGGAAGGAGAATGGGGAGGTCTTTGAGGCAGCGTGGTCTTCGCGGTGTTTGGAAGCGGATCGGAAGAGGCATGGGCAGAGGAGGAGCTGGGCTCGGAGGGTGGCTCGGACTCCCTGGAAGGCCTCTGCAGCCCCACCGACGATGAAGAGTCACCGCCGCCGCCATCTTCCCTGCCCCACTTCTCACACCTCGCCGCCTCTATCGAAGCCTTCCCTACACTAGCTTGAGCCTTCTCTACTCTCGCATCAGACTTCTCTACCCTCTCATCAGCCTTCTCTACCCTCGCATCAGCTACAATAGCACTAGCCTTCTGCTCTCCTCTTTCCATTCTCCCACCCAGTTGCTCACAGTTCATCACCTCTCACCAACCTGGTGCAATCCCTACACGAGTATTTGCTGCGCTCTTCATACCAGTAGGTGCATCGCGGGTTCTTTGTACTTGTTTGCTTAACCGGTCAGTTTGTTGACAAGTAGTCCTTGCCTTTCTTTCTCCCGTTTGAGGCGCTGCGTTTTCCATTGTTTATGCCATGTATTGGGTATGTGAGCTTCCTTTGACACAGCTTTACCTTTCCGCTATTCTCTAGACTTAGCTTCCCGCACAATGCTAAATGCTGCAGAAAATATGATTGAACATTTTTTTGTTTGATAAAAGTTATTAAGATTAAGATATTTGCAGGCTCAAAAGTAGCAGTAAAATTTTGATTTGGAAAATAGGGCTTGCAATTTATGAGTAAATTAAACTTGGCAACAAAAATACAGGTTTTCCCCATTGTTGGTCGAGAATGATGTCTCTTTTGCTTGAGAAACAATCAGCCCAATGAATGAAGCGAGGCTAATGGTAAACTTGACTTCCTAGAAAATGGACAATTAGATGTTTGAGCGGTCCTTTCATTTAAACATATATAGAATTTATTATATATTATAACAGTAATAAAAGCTGATAGCTCCTTTATCTGTGATTTAAAGGCTTTAACGTTGCAGCCAAAACTAACTTATTGGCAGAAATTTGATACTAAACCTAAACTAATTGCAAACACTCAATTCACGTTTTATTTCTAAGCCTAATTAACTACTTTTTTCACATCTGTGGAGGAAACCTTTTGAAGCATCACTTCTACACCTGGAGATTGCCTTGTCTATGCAATGCTCGCACAAAGCATTTGCCATCTTAATTTTCTGTTCATGTGAAGATACAAGCTGGAGTGTCGATAATTCACAGCCAAAAAAGAGGCTCTTCGCAACATCATATAATCCGGGTCTCCTATTTACGATCAACTATAAACCCAAGATCACAACATCTCACTTCTCCCTGTTCTGCCATTATAAATCACATATCATCTCCCGTTTTACGAATTACAGTTAAAGTGTTTCTTGAAAGCGATTAGCCGCGCACAACCAGAGGTAAAAAGGAATTGGGCAAAGGATATGCAAGGAAGTGGCTTTGGGAGGTGAGATAGAGTTTAGACAAGAAGCATCTGCTCACTGGGCCACTGAGATGAACTGGTTGGCTGCTCTTGATGGCTGTGCAGGAGGGGTTGAGCGGTGGGAACTAGCGAGCCTTCAGCAGAGAAGCGGTAGAGAGTGCTTGTGGATCGGCCTCGTACTGGCACTCTTTCCTTCCTTTCATGCGCCTCCGAAAGACTTGACCGCCTCACCGCATTGGAGCCACGTCTATACTGCCTCCAAAACATTCACATCCTTTTCTACCAAATTTTCATTTTCTTCTCACGGAGGAGCAAGCGCCGTGAGAAGAGACCTTAAGTGGCTGGAGCGATTTTGCTTGACGTTGTTGGAGAGCAGAGATGAATTGTTGGGCGGCAGCACGGATGAAGTGGACAGAAAAAATCCGTTTCCCCTTTCGCCACACCTGCGTTGCATGAATTAGATTTAAACGAGCATTGAAGTTAAAAGGAGTGTTGGACAAGTGATTAACAGAAATTCTGCTCTACATTGTGCTTTGAATAGGAATTGCTACAGAAGAAATTGTCGACGAAGGAGTCATTCGTGCAGAAAGTGTCATTTTTCGAATCTCTATGACTGCTGGTTTTTGCGCGGCCGCGGAGGGCAGGGCAGTTAGAGCTCCGGAGGATTTTCGCGATTTATTGTCAAATTAGTGAAAATTAAATAGCTAAGAATAATAAAAAATTAGTAACTCCTTTATTTTTCAACGAAATTAGCCCAAACTCTCTGAGAATACCCAGAAGTTAATGGCGTGTAATGTAGATTTGCAAAAAACATATATTATTTGCAAAATCTAAATTTAATCCTAAATATTTTTTGAAAATTAGCAATTGATTGAATATTCAACACTTAGACCTCAAATTTAAAAGAAAATATTATTGTACCTCGCTAATGACATTGATAATTTAAAAACATAATT
Organism: Ptycholaimellus sp. GST1_10; assembly: GCA_030248095.1. Lineage (NCBI taxonomy): Eukaryota > Metazoa > Nematoda > Chromadorea > Chromadorida > Chromadoridae > Ptycholaimellus > Ptycholaimellus sp. GST1_10. The sequence continues at coordinate 22,660 of JASANA010010153.1, forward strand.
ATTGTTCAAATATTTTCATATTTAAAATTAAATGTTGAAGATTAACAATTGATGCAATATTCAACATTTAGAGCTCAAATTTCGAGCATAATATTGGTGTCATTTGCTAATGACATTGACAATTAAAAAAAATATTTTTCAAACATTGTCATTTTCAAACAATGAAAATGAAATATTGAAAATTCTTATTATATCAAATAGTCAGCATTTTGATAATTATATTGCTGTATGATGGGAATTTTAAAATAGTAGTTATGAAGCAATATTTTTAGTTTCAAAATGCTGACAATGAAAATCCATCCCAGTTATTGATTTAAACTTTTGAGGAGTTAAACGTCGTATGAGGTTGCGTTAAAACTGGCAGCGCACCTAGCCGATATTACCTTGTTTATAGTTTATTCGTCACAGTTTCAGTACGTATTTGATGTACTTAAGAAACTGCTTTGGACTTTTCACACGCAATCAAGCAAGTCAATGAATATAAATAAATAGTACCGTACAAATACTCTCTCTCTATTCACTTATCAACCAATGCTTAGTTTATTCCCTTCCCCTTAACGGAAACACAGTCCACAGTACCACATTACGTATTACTCGGTCTACTCCACGCTAAATAGAGCAGACAACCGGTAGTACCTCCCGATCCTACTATTTATACACCAACTAAACGCAATAATATACATTATTTTTTATATGTATATATTTATTATATTATAAGAGAAGCAATATAATAAACAATAACAAAAAAACAAAAAACAAAAAAACAAAAAACAAACAACAAAAAAGACAACAAAGACCTATTGACAATACTACTAACACATATATTACACTTCCCACCTATACTAACCACCATTAGACAGCAACCTTACTTTGGCATATAAGCACCCTTAATCCCCAGTGCAACTACACCCAAAAAAATACAAAAGAACAAATTAAAACATACCGAACAGAACAACCCCCCACCCCACTACACCACACACCCCACTAACCCACTACACCACCACTAAAACACAGATAACAAAACATAAAGACAAGCACGAAGCCAGAGAAAAAAAGAAAAACACAACACAGAAAGCAGAAAAAGAACATGCAGAACAATAAGTTCACAAAATACATTTTCTTCTATAATATACTAGTATACTATGTACGCTATTCAGACAATATATAAGACACTCAAACAAATATGACACCGAAATATTATATGAAGAACTATAATAACATAAAACAAAGACTAGACAAACAAAAAAAGACAGTAAAAGATGCCCCCCAACGTATCACGCCACACATAACAGAAATATCAAAACGAAACAGAAAAACATAAAAAAAAACAGTAACATTAAAAAAACATAAATACCAAACACAAATACGAAAAAAACATGAAAAAAATAAAATAGAAAAAAATAATACGAAAGAAACAACCAAAAATAGAAAAAAAACAAACAAACAGAACACAAGACCACAAACCAAAACGTAAACATCAACCATTCGAATATCAACAATAACCGAATGAAAACTCGGCGAAGGAAATTGCGATAGCGAGCGGAGAAGAGGATGTAGATGAAAATGTAGGCGGTGCTATTGACGGTCACCAGAAGGTTACCCAGCTCCACCAACACCCGGAACACATTCTCTTCCATTTCCACCACTCTCCAATGACGCAGCATCTTCAAGCTATTCCCTTCCCTACTCTCCAAGCTCTGAAGGCCAGGGCAAGGGACTTCAAGGATGTTGTTGATGAAGGGAAGGGTGTTGCAGAGGATGAAGAGGGTGACGACAGAGGCGAGCATGAGCGTGGTCCGGTTCTCCTTCTGCTCATGCCGCTCCTTCTTCGCATCTGCCCCTGCTTTGCCTCTCTGCCTGCAGCCACATCACTCACACCCTCACTCACACCCTCAGCTACACTCAGTGGAAGAAAGAAACCGAAAACTCATGTAGTGCTTCAATCTGCTCTGTGTCGGACTAGCGGTAGAGTTGAGAACAAGGCGCTGCTCTACGGAGCGTCTGCGAGTGCCTCTGGCCACTGTCACTTGTCTCCTGTAATAACTCTCAGTAAGTAGGGGTGAAAAGGGGGGGGAGGGGGCTGGATGAGAGGATGTAAGAGGGGGGAATAAATGTAATGACCGAAGCAGCTGGGATTGTTTGACGGCTCTGACAAGGAGGACGTCGAGAACCACCAGACTGCAGAAGGGGGCGAGGAACATGACGAGGATGTAGCCGATCATGGTGTAGCTGAGGGTGTACCAGCGCAAGTAGTACCAGGGACCCACATTGATGCGCACGCTCTCCTCCTCGAACCTAGAGCTCGCATAGCGGCCTCAATTCTTCCCCTCCTCTCCAACCCGCTCACCTGAGGCTGTAGCAGGGCATGAGTGTGAGGTGGATCCAGCGAGGCGCGTTGTAGCAGATTGAAAAGAGGCAGATAATTGCTAAACCGAGACTGTTGATGGAGTAAAAGGAGGTGTGGGATGGAAGGGGTATGAAACCGATGACAAGTTTGACGGTGGCAGGGGTGCATCGGCGTTGGGCCACGAATGGGTAGCAGATGCCGAAGAAACGGTGGGCGGAGACCCCGACGACCAGGTAGACGGAGGTCGTCTGGGCGCACTGCGACAGCGGATAGGCCCACCTACTCTCATCCCCCCATTAGCAGCCCGGGGTGGGATTGGGAGTGAGAGTGAGGGCTGCCTTTGGAAGTACTGGGCCAGCTGGTGGGCCAGGAAGGTGTCCTGGAGCTCGGCCAGGACGGGGAGGGCGAGCATGGCCGCAGTGCTGAGCAGCAGCACCGCGTCCGACACCGCCAGCACCTCAACACCTCTGGGCTGAGAGGGGCTGGGAGCGGAGGAGGAGGAGTGGAAGGGACCAGGAGGAACCAGTTGGTGCTGGAGGAGCGCATGGCGGGCTGGGAGAAGACCAGCACATTCACCGCGTTCCCCACCAGCCCAAAGCAAATCGTCGGCAGGGTGAAGTAGAGTCTCAGCACAACCTCAACGCACTCACCCTCACTTCGCCATTTGCCCTTGAAACTCACCTGATCATGGGGGTAAGAGTCGGTGACATTGAAGCCGCAGGGGGCAAGCGCTTCATCCATCAACGCTTCCGAACAGTCATACACAGCTCCGCAACTCTTCTTGTCGTCAATGGTTTTTCCGACTTGACTTAGACTATAATTGCTTCGTCCGAAGGTAAACACTAGGCACAGCAGGAAGGGGTTAGTTGGCCTTGTCTTTTCTTGCCTTTCCTTCTAAGAAAGAAATTGTTAAGGGCGTAGAAAGTAGGCGTTAAGGGAGTTGATTTGTCAAAGGGTTCAGGAGAGAGGGAAGCCTTCCCTTATGATCCAATTACAAGAAAAGAAAAGAGCTTTACGACCAACAAAAATTGTCTACTAGCGATTAAAAACATTTTTCACCTATCAAGCCCATGCAAAATAGCCTTCACGGATGCCCATTTACAATCAGAATAAAAATTTGAAATTTCAGAAGATTTGGGTTTATCAATCTCAAATGAATTTTTTCGTTGGAAACCTATTATAATCAACAGCTTTTCAACAATTGTCGAATCAAAAAAATTACCAACAATTTAGCTTTGAAGAACTACCCAAGAGAATTAGACCTTGATTGGATACAGCGAACTGAAAAAGATAAACTGCGGCCAGACAATCCGATGCGCTCAGTTCGCGTCGCATTATGCCCAATAAACGCTTCAGGAAAGGCGGAATGGTTATGAACGCAAGATCGAAAAGATAAGGCCCTCTCACTTTAAAAGCCAAGGAACAGGAATCCTAGGGCGCGACAGCGCCCTAGTTATGAATGGGATATTGTTTATTGGT